>JAQIXP010003833.1:0-12385 GCA_034700285.1 Proteroiulus fuscus
ATTTCCATGGATATTCTCATTTTTCACGCTCTTTTTCTTAAAACCAACTTGTTTCAAAGTGAGACTGTCCCTTTAATCTAGCAACTCAATTTGATAAAAGTCCTGACCTCACAGAGGCATCCATGACCTCTGTGAAAAAGATGGAAAGCAATTTCGGGGGAAACAAATGACCTAGATTGGCAATGGGGCTTTAGGTTATTACCAATATAGCCATTATACATTTCGCCTTGATCCTCATTTTTTTTTCGCTACATAAAAGGGAAAATGGCTTTCAAATGCAGTAACAGGCGTGTTATCAAGCCAGTGCAAAATGTTGAGTGCCCGTCCTTCACTTTAATTCCGTACATTACATTTTAGAATCTGGGGCAAATTGGATTTGGGAGTCCCCTTGAGCGACTAAAGTCAAGATCATGGGAGTTTCGCTGCCATTATTATACAATAGCTGAAAAATGGTTCACACCAGCCCAGGCCACATGTATTTAGGGATGAATCCAGGATTCTATTATGGTGTTACGAGCAGTGGTCCTGTTTATATAACTTACGGTACATTTTTCAAAACTTTACGCAGCATCCACACATGCAGTTCTTTAAATAGCACTCATTCATTTATTATATAAATAATACGAAAAAAGTAGTTCCTTATAACAACGTCTCTACTCTAAAAGAGATTATCTATAGAAAAATGATGAGAATCTTAACGAATAAATTTTCACGTTTCTCTCTCAAAAAAAAGATGACCTTGCCACTAAAAAAATAACAGCAAGAAGATGGCACAGATATTGTTTTAAATTAAAACAGAGCAATATTTCAAAGCATTTAACCTCAATTATGGTGACGGTATCACTGTTTTTATGGACACATACTATAAACCTGATCAAACTAAGAGTAAACTTTGTAAGAAAATAAATTAAACATTGTCAATATTAGCTACTCCCTACTTAGTCAATTATTGCTAACGGCATTAAATATTATATAGACTCAAGGTAACTACACATATATTTGACCTCAAGTTTAACAGTTAACCGAGGCTGACGGTAGATAACCCAAGATCCACCAAACTTTTCTTTCATTATTACAAAACTTTTCATTAAAAATGCATTAACATTGATATTCACCAGACGCAACTTAACATTTTCTTTAATTATAAATGAAAACTAATGAACTATTCCTGTTTCCAAGACTTTCAGAAAAATAAATGTCATTTGCCAACTAGACGCATCTGTTCGAATACATATTGTTAAGCGCTGCTTCAAAGTGAGTAGCCTATGATTACATGTACTGTTTGCACTGACAAAAATCAATTATTTAAGTCTTCCAACCTTTATTGGTTTAATAACCGCGTCATGCAGCTATACTTCACACAAGCGCAATAAGATGGTCATGATAGATGAAAGTAATCAAAAGACTATGCATTTATAATTGATTAAGAAAGCTAATTACATTTAATAAGAACATTAGCATGTATGGAATGCTACCGGTTCATTTCATAGTCATAATTGCCTATAACATTTATAATAATCTTGAAATCTGTAGTAAGTTAAAATTTAAGCAATAAAACAAATACACCAAATCGGAATAAAATAAAAGTTCAACAAAAATACTGTAATTTGAATGCATAGTTTATGCAACTGCACATAACCTGTGTGAATTGTCTCCAATTTGAACTAGCCTATATTAAACTTACACTTGAAAAAATAAATGATTTTTCAGTGCATCGGGTCTACCTTGCCAAAATCTCATGTAAAAAATGCTGAGAAGTTGTAAAACCAGGTGAAAAAAATTACAGAGTAAGCCTACGCCCAAGCATATGAATGGTATAATTATAATCATGATGGTCGGCATGCAATTCTATTTACAACCGAACGCTGGTCTAAGCCAGTCAAAGATTTACACATAATCTAAACAAAATTATGACTGCAAAAAAGTGCATTGAACCCCTTCATTATTTTTATCCCAATTGCTCAAAATAAAGGTGCTGTATTCATGCTTGACCCTCTAACTATGGCTGCGAATTCCAAAATATAATAATCCGACTATCTATGATAGCCAATTTTCAATACATAGGCCTACAAGTGCATTAGCAAAGAAAAAAAAACATCCCAGATATGCATCCGGCCCAAATTCTGTTTTCCCCTTATCAGGCACAAGTTATACTAATCATTATCCATACATGTATATGCTTATACATGGTTAATGCATACATGCAGTAAGTATGTATGGAACCAGAAAAAAGTAGTTTACAAATGTGCTTTTATAGCCAAACAATGCACAACCATAAGCAAGGACATTTGTACAACCATGGCGCGGGTCAAGGTAGTACTTGACATCCCAGCATGGTTCAAAATGCGGGTCAGCTCCATCAGGTGGGAGAACTCCCTATAACCATCGGCACCGAATATGTGGGTGCTGTGGGTGCTCAAGCACCCTCAATACTTGCAAGAGATGTATTGAGCACCCACAAAATTTTACCAAAAGCATTTATTTTTGGTATTTATAAGAAAATTTTTCGATTTTGGGCACCCAAAATCCCCAACACAAGTCGGCGCCGATGCCTATACCCGTAACTGTTGGAAAGTTGAGTAACCGTAGGGCAGTTGGACTAGACATACAGTATAGTTGACACAACAATGGACATACATGTATTATGATTCCAATGTAATATCTACTGTGGATTATGCAATTATGACTCCAGAGATTGAAGTCTTACATGGATAATCAGTCTTGAACCAAACTCCCAAAACTCATTGAAAATCATTTTCACTTGAGAAAACAACAAATCCAGCAGCAAACTAGAAAGTACGAAGCAGGGTTTGATTTCGACACACACACGTGTGCTAATCAATAAAAATTGTAAAAACTTCCGCTAATAAAGTACCCCTTTCGTTAGTCTGAATACATGTCAAATGACAATTTCGCTTAATAAAATTACATCAAGATCACACCTTCATTTCAATTGGAATGGATTGAGATTTACAGAAACTTGGCAGCTAAGTAAACACCGTGCGGACAATAAAATCCAATTTCCACTGTTAATCAAAATCAAAACATGGATCAATACTAACTGCATTTAATTTATTGCTTTCTGCTTGTTGTTATTATAAGCTATAGGTGTGAATTGTGAATTTTCATTTATACGTTTACATATATTATACTGAAAGAAACCGGAATAACTCAAAATAAACCAGTGACCATCGATGCAATCAGCTGCCTTTCACACTTTCAATGTTATTACAAGGGCGTAATTAGTTTAAATCAGGGCGCAAAAGAAATTCGATGTGGGATATATAAACCCTGCACCTATACATGATGCATGAGCACTGCAATCTCAAAGGGGCCAAAGCAATCAAACCAGACATTATTCAGTCAATCCTTCAAGTGTCATGCAGGTATTCAAGGCGACAGCAATACTGGCAACACACAATTATATAATATCATAAAGCAGATAATGAAAATAGCTAACTGGCCTATCATAAGACTCACCAATACCAAGGAAGCTTCCATTTATTTGGTGCAGGTTATTAGAGTAATCTGACAGTATTGAAGTATAGGCCTATCCATCCATCCCCAAACATCAAGAGTGTCATTAAATTTTAAATTTTTTTAAAGGCAAAAGCATAAACATTTTTAAAAGTGTGGAAAATATCATCCAATTAATGGAAGGTAGATTGCTGTTATCAAGTTATTCACACAAAAAGGCTGTTCGTGAGTGTCAGAAAGTCTATAGTACAGTGGCCTCTATGACGTCAGCTATGATGCCCCAAGCAAGGGTATAAACAATGGCTACTTTCTAAAGGCAAATACCGTCTTCAATTCTTTTAATATGATTAATTAACTACTGGTTAACTAACTATTGGCAGTCACATGCAAACAACTGCAAACTAAGCTCAGTTTTCCCATTCAAGATTCGACATTCCCCGATGCTAAATACAAGTATTTAACAGTACAGGGGTGGCATTCTCGTCTTTCTAAACGAATTCGTTTAGCTGCAAACGAAGGGAAATCGCACAAAAGTGTATTCTAGTCTTTCGTTGATTCGTTACGCTCAACGCACGCCTATGAGAAAATGCGGCAATAACGAATCGTTATGTAACGACAGCTTCATGGCAGTCGTTAGCAGCTAACGAATTTCGTTAAAAACAAGACGAGAATGCCACCCCAGGTTAGACCTCCTTTAAGATTCCTACAAAAAACTCCTAAGGCAAACTAATGCAATATTGTTAGCCAAATGGCGGCCAAGTGTTGTTATTCTTTCAAAATACATAACAAATCCTTCAAAAATATCATCTTGAACTCATCGGTCGTGGCATACAAGTCAAGGAAATTAAACTAGAGTATATAGAAACACTATATCAACGAGCAAAATAGATAACCGAAGTAGAAGCAATTAATTTAAAGCAAACTTCCCCGCCACTATCAGATTATTTATTGCAAAGAAGCAAGTTTATTTACTGGCTTTAATAGAAAGTTGGCAAATTCCTATAGGACAATCTGGTGCAAAAGCAACGAATGCAGCAAATCAAGCAGCTCTATATATATACACTGACATTTGGCACACTATAGCTAATCTCGGGGCTTTACTTCTCCAAATTACTCGCTCGAATTAAATCCTTACAAAACTGTCCAGATTACAGGTACATTAGATATAAAAGTCTATAAGATCAGATGAGCCCAATGAGTTTGGGCTATGGGCCAAGAAAAGCTGAACAGAAAAATCTCCATACCTTCAGCCAGCATGAATATAGGCCTATAGCGCAGTATTGGTTACGATGCAATTCACAATTATCATAAAATCACCAGTTGCACTGAAAAGTTCAAGGCATTCTGAACAAGCAATCCAGTTCCAAAACCTTTTCTATACGTTTTGTGTGCGTCAAATTACCACAATAAAAACTGATGATTATTGTTATGATTATGGTTTCAAAACTCAACTAATTACAAAACTTTTAACACGGTGTGAAGTATGGCTATTAAGCAACTCAAACATTTGTTATTGCAAGGACCAAATAAGGAAGGATGCACTGGAAACAAAGTGCCACCTTCTTCAATATTTATTTTCTGGGCAAAACTACACACGAGCAGTTGCCTCATTTGCAAGTTAATAAAAATTACTAATGCAAGTCAAGATCCCCATTGCCTCTACTTATGCTTTAGCCATACCAGTGTTTATGGGCAACCAGCAAAAACTAGCAACTTGCGAGTAAGACGGTACCACTATGTCAGCTAATAATGACGTCCTTGTACCTTGGTACCAATGAGTTAATTCTAAATCAAATGGTACAATGGTACCTTCGTATTTTCTCCCCAACGACAACTAGAAATTAATTTTATATATTTACTTATAGACCCTATACTCACAAACTATCATATTCGTTCTTTCACCTGCCCGTAAGTTGATTTCAAGCCTTTCCAAGATATTTTTGCACATTTTGAGCTCTATCAATTACTTTGAGTACAATACATTTTGCCTTGATTATACACAAGACGTTGTATTGGCTTTGATTTACACCAGTGTCTATTACACGTTAAACTTAGGTTAGTGGGGAGGTAACGCCTAGTGGTAGGAAATTTAAGGGGAAGTTCTTCCCCCCCCCCCACACACAGATATCATAGAGTCTAGGAGTTAGGGTAGCGCCAGAGCTATTTTAGCTGGAGAGAGGGGGGTTGCCTTTCACCTAAATCTGGGAAAGGGGGGGGATTAGGACATGTAACCTGTTGCTCCCCCCATGCATGTGTTCCTAAGCTTGCCCCAAAGCC
Organism: Proteroiulus fuscus; assembly: GCA_034700285.1. NCBI lineage: Eukaryota > Metazoa > Arthropoda > Diplopoda > Julida > Blaniulidae > Proteroiulus > Proteroiulus fuscus. The sequence goes on from JAQIXP010003833.1 coordinate 5,755, forward strand.
TTAGCTACATGTAATGGTTGGATTAGATCCTCCACGATTAGATTGTTAAAATAGGCTTTTTATAAAGAAAAGGTTTCCAATTTTTCTAAACACTCGTACTGCCATTACGCACTATGATGCTTACCTACTTGTATAAATTCATATAATTAGTTATTTGCTTTCTTAGTTTTATAAATTAGTAGGCCTACATCAACATGGGGTGTTAATCGTGTTATATATTTGCAAAAGGAAACTACAAATCTTCGAGGTCGACTGTACATATTTGGAACTCTTCTAAATGAGCCCATTATGCATGTAAACAAGAATTAATCAAAACTAGTAATCAGAAAAAAAATGCAGTTTTAGGTATTGATTAATGGCATTCATAAATGGACTAATTTTCATGCTCTTCTGACATGAAATTAGGCATTTACTAAATGGTATAAGAGATTTCTTTTATTCTTATTTCGGAAGTTTTTTCAACGTTTTACACGACTGTTTTTATTAGCTCATGTATGATTTCAAAAAGTATACCTATACGCAATTAACATCAATTTACCAATTTGCACGTGCACAGTGTTTAAAAGGCAGGACAGTTAAATATTTTGATTTCTTTTATTAACTACAAATAAATATTGCTTCGTGACAGCTACAGCCTTGGACTACACTGTACATGGTAAGTCGAGAATATGGCCCGACATTAGTACATTACTTAACCACGGCAGTACTTTACAGATTTTTTTATAGTTAGGCCTACCATTCATTGAGTGCTTAATCTAGTGTTAATTTATCAATAAAATACAGCCACTTTTTTAATTATTTGATTTAAAAAAAAGAATTTCAAGTGAATTAAAGTCAGCCCAATTAAAACCAATCCACCCTATAAGCACCAATGTAATAAAATAAATAATTATAAACCACAAAGTGCAGTAGCAGCTGGTTCATGGAATCTTAAAGATATTTGTCACTCACCTGAAGTGTTTCGTAAACCAATTTAACAGGTTACACAACATTTATAAGCGACTTATTTAGCATATCAACGTACCCAGGCATGCAACTATTTAACCGATTTCGTCTGCGCTTCTTCAAAAACACCACAACATTGTTTTCTTTCCGCCATCCCATTTTCAGCGCCAACAAGCGCAAAAGTGCAAACAAGTGGCAATGTTAATGCAACGGACAAACCAAATCACTGTGATCACATTTGCTAATTATTGACCGTGGCCTTCCGTGCTGAACACAATTCTACCATTATCTCTCTCTCCTCTGGCCCCACAGGAATTTTGTGCACATAAATTTCCTATATGTGCATGCACGCATGGTTCATAACTTAATAATAAGAATGGGATTTGAGCTGCCGCAAGTCATAATCAATATTGTCTAATGGTTATTTCCTCCAAGGTAAGGCAAAGAGGATCGATAACAGTGATATAAAAACAAACATTAAAAGTCCTTCAAGGCAATATGTTAGATATATATATGTTTGTGCTAGACTATACAAAAATACACAGCACACAATGCAGCCTACTTAAAAAGATTGTTTAAAGAAATCTTCCTACGTACCCTTCAGACAACAAGAAAATAAAAGGTAAATAGAAAACTAACTAGGAAAGTAGTTGCACTTTCTATACTTAACATTTCATAAACTTCCCAAAAAAAGTCCTTAAGTTTGAAAACAGAAAACTATACTTCAATAAAATCAAACAAGACAGCACTCACATTATTTTTCCAATAGAAAAATAACTTATATCCATCATTTGTATTATTGATCGGGACAACATACCAGTACTTAAGATTCGAAAGGTTAACCTCATAACATTTATCTGAACCAAGATTGAACCAAAATGCCAGCATTACCCTCGTAACTAATTGCACATGAGGGTATCTGCCACTTTTTTTTACAAATTAGTGTCAACCGTACAGAAAACGTTAGTTCAAAATATCTAAATATATTCAAATTCTTGCCAAATCCACCGCTTTCCAAAAAAAATAGTTTTGCAAAAATACAAAACTATTTATTGTATTCTACCAACAGAGTTCAACGTGTGAAACTGCCACAGAGTTAAAGAGCAAGTAACCCAGTAACTATAGACTATACATACTTCGTCCTACCTGATTGAATTCAGTGTTGCCAGCCAATAAAAATGAGAACATTTGAAAATGTGTCCATAGGAAAATGTCACTGATCAAGGCACTGTGCGGTCATCACGCAAAAACACTTCACAAAAGAGAACAAATTCCACTAGCAAAATAGGAGATTCGCAGCCGGCAAGTCTTTTTCTGGTGATAGTAGTAAACAAACTAGTGGAAATAGTATAGAGAGAGAATATAGTGATGACGAATCTCAAGCACCAAAAGCTGTGAAGTGCAGCCTTGTTTTAAGCATTGAAAACAACTGAAGCATTTCGTTTATATATATATGTACAGTACAAGAAGGAGAGAGAGGGACATAAGCAATGAGTGGTTGGCGGCCAGCCAGTTTATGCTTTTTTTATTTCCAACCTGGTTATATCGTGATGCTCCAGATCTTTATGGATGTTTCTCAGTCTTTCAAAGAGTCTCCAGCGTGCAACAACAGCAGTGGCATATAACGTTAAGCCATTGTAATCATTTTAGTATAGTTTTCACTACTTCTGACCCAATCCCAATACTCCCGAAACAAGGCTCTTCGAAATGCTTTTATTGGCATTTACGGCATTACGTGATTGAAAGTAAAAGTTTTAAAGTCCACACGGTATGGAGTGCAAAAGAGAAGAAATTCAACAAGGGTTGCCGCGGGTTGCTCAACTCGATTTGAAATCGATCATACCATTCACTAACTGTCCATTAATTACAATAAAAGAATATCAGCACAACACTTCAAACGCTTCAAAGTTATAAATAGGCTATTTGATAAGGCGGTCACAAACGTACCGTTTTTGGATTTTCACAAACTGATCCCGTGATCTGTTTATGTTGACCAGCCTTGGCCATGGAAGATAAACCCACTGAAATCAACTTATAACAATCCCAGAAACAAGTTTTCATTTTAATACCTCCCATTTTAAAAATAAGAAAACTACATTGGTTAATAATAACATAACTTACTTAAGATAGATGAATTCTCAACTAAATTACAGCTGATTCTTTCGGGACCCCCGACTTAAATCCCTTCAAGAACAGTTTATTCCAATGAATAAATCAGACTTCCAAAACACACGTTTCGAAAGACAAAAAGTAGGCAAAAGGATTATTTTAAACGAAGAACTGGCAACACTTTGAAAAGGATGAAAACAATTTTTTTTCCTAACAGTTTGGGTGCGATTAAATCAAAACCCAAGCGAAATGCAGTCACCTCTTCTAAAAATACTCTTAAATCCGATGTGCACAACAACAATAAATTGTATTTTAAAAAAACTTCAACAAATGGAAAGAGTTTGTCGAGCAAATTCAAAATCATGCTGGAAAGCAATACCAGGGAAATTACAGATTTAGAAAAAAATCAAAAACACGAAGCCAACAACTCCCATTTCAACGCATGGGCGGTGGCAGAGTGCATAAGAATAAAAGTAAACTGTTGTGTGGCTACGTGATAGAAGCCATGCAAGTCTTCATTTGGATGACCTAATAATTTTTTTTCTTTTAAACAAAAAACATACCATTTCAATAACAATAACAACAACAACATAGCAGCCTACTTTGGGAGTAATTACCAATTTACAAATTATGCACGTATAGTCATACATTCCATAAAGCTGACCTTTTCTAATTAGAATTATATATTAGCAGCCGAAACCAAATAATGTTTCAATCAATCCAGCATCAGTTTCACTCCCTATCTATATCAATTTTTATCTATATCTTTCCCAATTTTTATATCAAAATCCTTGTGGGGACAGTAACGAACTTCACATGTAATAAAACTCGGCCATATATACGTGCCCAAACATATTTCGTTATTTCTGGGTTGGACTAGGCTACCTAGGACAGACCTTTGCAGAACAAATAACACGTTTAAATATGGATCCTCTTTAAAAAAGTGTTCCTTTATCAATTAAGACGCAAAAGACTTAACAGCACGAGATATCACACAATATAGGATTGATTTATGATTTCTTTAAAAGGCATCTTTTAAAAATCAAAGAATGCAAAATCAGTGACTTTACTGACAGTCTGGAGTATTTCTACTGATGAATAAACATTTGATTTAAACTTGGAAGCACAAGGAAATATCAGAAAAGGCTCTTTCTATATGATCAAAATGGAAAGCAATCAATTTAATTTACTTTAAATTGCAAAGGACCATTCAATGCGGGTTAGATATTAGAACCTCGATCCTGACGGTGTAAGTACCATTTCATTGACAAAAATAATACATGTATTGGAATTAAAGTTCACCAGCAATGAAAAATGACAATTTTTACGTAAAATATGGGCAGTGCCATATTGCCTGATCTCAGGAAGACTTGGAATTATATAACTCTCATAAATTTTTGGCCTTATCTGTTAGTTAATGGGAGAAAGGTTTACCACTGGAATCACCCTATTTGGGCTTCAAATTATAAATGTATTCCAAAAAAAAACTATTTCAAAAACAAATTCTATTTTTTCAATATTTTCTGAGAGTAGTGTTCAGTTTGTTACGCATTTGGCAATAAAAATGGATGCCATAACTTTTGGCACATAGTTGTCTAGCCAACAAATGAATTCTTAGAGCATGCAAGTAGATTCAATCAGGTCAATTAGGCTTATATTTCATTTGTAGTTTACCAAAATTTTTACCTGCCCTGTTTCTTAAACATTTTGCACGTAGGTTTATCAGTAATTTTAACGCCTACAACTTTTTTTCATTAAATCGTGATTTTAATTTACCCGGTCCCTGGGCTTGTCCATAAAACACCACAACAAAGTTTTGATAGGTAACCACATGCAACAGCAATATCATCGTGATGGTATTACCTTTTGTTAACACGCAATCAGCATTAAAACAACAAGTAATTTAGTGTTGGCTTACCTCGTGACGGTGGAAGAACCTTTACGCTGAAAGTGTCCTTATGCAAAGGTGGCTGGTACGTTAGGGTTGGCACTCGAACGTTGAATAAAAGTGGAATCCGCGTAAGAAACCAGTCTCCCTTCTGTCCAGAAGTCCTAGATTTGAGGAGAGCGACTGCAAATTTCCTCGTACCGTTGGGAGACGCAACGTGATTCCGTCAAAAATAAAACTCTTGTTTGCACCTGAATTTTCGAGTTCAGTGTAAGGCAAAAGGATTGAAGTCTTTGTCCAGGGCCATTTTGAGCAATTTATGGCTGTTTGAGCGTACGGCAAGAGACGAGACGAAGACTTAGCATGGAGCGATGAGCCTTAGGCTCAAGCTTTCCGGCTTCTACTGCTCCACCTTTGCCAAGGATCGAACCGTGGCCACAGAGATGAAGTTTAACTAAAAACGCAAATAAAAAGGTATCAATCACTACACTGAAAAGTGAGTTATTAATTATTTGCCACAATTTTGGGAAAACATTTTAGATTGTACTGCATTGTATAGGCCTACAGGGAAAATTATGCATTTACAGATTGCAACTATACACATTATTGACGTTTCAGCAGCGCATAATAAAAATCAATCTCATATGATCCTATCAAGTCATTCTCAGCAATGGGCTATAAAATCTGTTGCCTATATTGATTATGCACGTGTTAGATTTTCCTTTTTTAATTTTCTTTCGAAAAAAGGTCTATAAATACGAAGATTTATTGCTATCTAGGTAGATAATCACTAAAAGCCTTTAATGCTCTAGTTGGTTTAATACAACAACTTGTCATCGAGCGCACTAAGCCTATGTCTACCGGGAGCCTTTTTTTATTAATATAATCTCGAAAAATAACAAAATTGCGAAGAAAAATCTAATAAACTCAGTAAATGTATGACAAATAAAAAATGCCCAGGGCAGATTTATCTAATAGAAAACCAGCAATAAACAATTCGAAAACAATTCAATCTATATTACAAGTACATAATATGTGCACGTTATATTATTTCTCACCTTCACTTGGCAAAAAATAATATATGGGATTTATGGGCAAATGTCCCCTTTTCTTTAATACAGCAAATGGCCTCACATGAATTAAATTATTTCTAAAAATATTATACCAGTAATTATTTGTCATACTTTAACAATAAGAGTCAAAATTACAAGATAAGCCACTGAATTCCATGAACTTACAAATTATACACGAATTATCTTCATGAAAATTACTTGAATTCAATCAGTCACTGGTTAGGGACGTCAAAATCAATGTTACTATACTATAATACTAGTAGCTTCATTGGTTACAGACTAGTTAATTATAAATGTGACGTCACTAGCCAATGGTCAGGTAGATTTCAATAAAAACCTTAATAAGTTAGAAATCTGAAATTGCTGAATTGTAATTTTCACCATGTATAAATGTCATAGGGAGGTACTTTATAGTTTATACCATCAGCTCTGACGTCTTTGCTAAAGTACGAGCGTTGTCTACCTGATCCATAGGCCTATACTTTCACAAGACCTTTAATTAAATAATTAAAGGGACAATCTCATTTTGAAACAAGTTAATTTTAATAAAAAGAGCGTGAAAAATTATACTTAAAATGGAAATTGCGATTGCATTTGACAATATCTATCAATAAAT
>JAQIXP010003834.1:0-12384 GCA_034700285.1 Proteroiulus fuscus
AAATAGTTGATCCCATGGTATATGACATATATTCACTTGTTTGAGGGTATGGGCCAGACATTCACCATTCCTTGGCACCATACCCTCAAACGAGTGAATATGTATACTGATTGTGTAAGCCATCTTATAAGAATCTATGGAATCTAACAGCTAGTGCATTGACCTTGGTTGAATCTAACTAGAATCTAAGAAATCTACCTGCACAAAAATCACTGGCATCTATGTTTCACATGTATTGCATCAGTCTGATAAGAACTCTTTCAAGGGAATAACAAACTTCTGCTATAGCAAAGTTAAGCATATTGCAATTTCACTTACCATAAATGAGAAATCATTGATTTTATATAAAACAAGCTAGGACAGCACCGATTTTTACCCACTATTTGTGAATAGAAAGAAAAATCGAATTATTTACAGCAGTTAATTGTGAATAATTCACCTTTTTTACTATTCACCACTATAGTGGACAATACGGCGATGTCTGCATTTTTTACATAAAATCAGTGATTTCTCATTTATGGTAATTAAGGAAAAATGCAATATACGCTGGTATGCTTAGCTTTGCTAGTAAGTTTGTCATTCGCTTTCTTTTGAAAATAACTTTCCCTAAAGTGAGACTTCCCTTTTAAAGTATTGAGATAAGGATTATATGCAAAACCCTTGTATCCAGGAACTTTATACCAAAACTCCTTTTTGTAATGTACGAGAGCGTATATATCATATATATAAATAAAGCAGCATGCTGAGTTCCTGTAGCTTGCCAAATGCACATTAATTTGCACAAAAACAGAACAGTGCCGTTTTTTAAGCAGCATTGGGTAGAACTGGGTTAATTACATCATTGCTATAGTCCATTACCAATTTTCTAATTATTCCATGCCACCAAGCTTTCAGATGCTTTACGAAAGTGGAACGCTCTATATTAGCCTCTACAACATTCATGTATACTACAGCATCCCATATTGAATATTCTCTCAGTTTTGTCAACTTTTATCCATATCTGACCACAAAAATAACCACCAGTTTATGATTAGTATATGCTTGAGAAAACAACAATAATGCACACTATCACCAGTACACCAAAGTCAGTTATGCTGGTAAACTTTATGGAACCACCAAAATTCAAAATGACTGACACTGATATGCGACAGTAGCCTATGCTTTGGGCATATAAGGTACCAAATAAGTTTAACAAATGAGTAAACTGGAACATTTAGGATACAATTAGAAAAGTGGCCTGACTTAATTTTATTTCAGTTTTATTATCACAAGGTATTAGGAATGCAACTGACAATAGGCTTCGAGTGCATAGCAAGTGTTGGCACCTGGTGAGAGAATTTCCCAAAAAGTTTGTCCGGTTTTTCCCCTTGGGGAGCTGCTTTTAAAGGGAATTTGAAGCTTTTGGAATTTTATTTTAATAGAAACCGCGCCACCATCACTGATATGATGACATATCCTAGTTTTACACTGTTTTTGGGATTCTACGGTTTTATAGTGTCTCCCCCTAGCGAGGAGTCGAAGCCTATACAGGAGTAAATAATCGATAACCTTTTCACAAATAGTCACTGTATTAATAATTAATTTAATAATTTCAATAATTAATAAATTAATATATGAATTAACTTAATTTTAACATTTAACATAAAGCATCAGGTCTTTATAGCCTGCATGCTGGGAGTATAGATAAATAGGAATGTTAGTAGTTGGGGTTAGGTATACTCCATGCTTAACATTTTATCTATATGAAAACTTTAACATATATTTCCATAACAACTGTGAATTCTGCTCCAACTGTATGGATTGCATATAATGTAGCTGCATTGTAGCATATCCGATCAATGCTGTCATGTAAAAATTAACAATGTGTACTATTAAATATAAAAAAGCACCTGAAATAGGTCAAATTTCAATTCTTTTCTTTCACAGAGTAATAAGAATAAACATAGACTATAATATAGTCTATGTTATTTGCTTTTCAAAAAGAACTATACATAAACTCTTTAAGTTTGAATTAAATTAACTATATGATTGGTGTTTACAGTTGCTATACTCATTATGAATAAGCCTGATATTGTACAAATTAAATAACTATTAGAGAAAACACCAGATACACAGCGCAAACATTGTGCAAATAAACTTTAAAAACATGAAGTGCTATTATAATGCATTTTTACAAACTTGCAGCTTATGCATAATATCTAGGTTTATGATACGATTTTTAAAAGCTATAGTAATTATTAGATGATCTTGATATTTATAATTCAATTTCTCGATTGAAGAATCAGGGAATATTTGAAGCAAAATCTAAGACACAAGTTACATTTTCTCAAATAAAAGTATACGGTATAGCACCAACATCAAGAGTGATGTTTGAAAAATTTGTTAACTCCAACTACTGGCCCTCACCAATGGCGTAACAATTAAGGACAGCTTGGGCCCTTGTGCATAAATTGAATATGGGCCTCTAATGCCCCCTATCCCCCCTGCATGCAGCCCTGGCCATTAGGACCCCAATTCCGCTTGGGCCCCTGTGCGGTTGCACCACCTGCACCTATGGTAGTTACGCCACTGGCCCACACCTTTGCAAAAAAATGCTTCCAAAATCCAAATATATGAAAAATTCACATGCAGGTAGAAAGAAAAATATCAATATATGCGTCAATAAAACGCATTGTCACCCAGAACTATCACTTTAATTCGCAAACGGCACAACAACAACAACCACCATGCGTGAATCGATAAGCCTAAATAAATATGCAAACTGCAAAGTTCCCAATTCCCATTGCAAATAAGACATCTTAAATACTGACCTGGTATCAATGGCTAATAAGCTATCCATCCATTCACGAAATTTCAAGAAATACTCCACTACTGAATAAAGTGTTATCCATGGAAAATACTGTCAGTAAAAAAAAACAACACAGTCGCGCACTTATCATAGGAAACAACCAAACTGAAGAACTTTACTCCGTTAAATGCAAGCGCCTCTGAAAAACGATGGAAAAACAAAGCTAAGTTACGTTAGTTGCAAGCGCCACCTGGTGGCAGTAAAATCAAACAATACTGGAACCCAGTATAACAGTCATGATGATCAATATTCTTAGAACATGAACAAAATAAAAAGGTTTCAGTCATTTCCGAAGTTAAATTATGCAGCTGGTGTGAGCAAATGTTTACTGTAAACATAATTGTCATTCATTTTTTAAAGCCCTATAAATAATAAACTAATAAAGACCAGAATCCTAGCCAGTGAATTATAATTAGCATTTGCACATGAATATGTAATGCATTAAAAAACCGTTAATTTTGAGACCACCTGCCCTTCATACTTCCCCCCTCCCCCCAAATCCTCCAGTTGACATCATCATCATCTGGACCAGGGCCTCCCTACCCTTACAGGTCGTACTCACATTCTTAGAACTATGCAATGTCACAAGAAAAAAAGGTATTCTATTCATGATTGGGCTTCTTACCCCCCGCCCTCCTTCCATAAAACCATATATTTTACTAAAGATTTTCATAAAATTTCAAAAAACACAACTGCAAATTGAAACTGGTTTCCATGCAGTTAAAAATTTAGGTTCCAATTTTATGATAATAAAATAGCCTATCAAACTTTTAGTCATGCATGCAGTCTCCTGCTTGCAGAATTACAGAATTTATAGAATTCAAGGGCAGATTTTCCACTGCTTTATTTGCTTTTTCACTAACAACTTTCTCATAAAACATTAAATGTTAATTTCATTTCTAATTTTTGCCTTCAATGATCAACTATATAGAAGGCAAAGTAATAGTCAATGAAGGCTTATAATACTACAGTATTATAAAACCAAAATATAAATAAATATAAAAAAAAGATATTAATTGGTAACTCAAATAAATAAATGTTTAAATTTAATAATATATATATATAAAATAAAAAAATGTAAGGTGGGTATATATAAATTACCGAGAATTCAATAAATGCAGTAAAAATTAAATTATAATAAATAATTAATTTTGTCCATCATTTTATTATTAGGTAACATCCGGGTAACTCATAATACTGAAATTGTAACCCAATAATAAAAAACAACTGTCAAAATTAACTTTCCATGTCGGCTAATAGTGCTCCTCACTATTGATTTCAGGTACGGTAACTATCCTGAAATATAGTAGCTCTAAGAAAGTTAAAAGAACTCAAATTGGGTCCATCATTGCAAATCGATTATTGATTCCACTGACACCATTTCAATAGGACTGACTAGTAATCAATAAATCTGTCATACAAGCACAGATCCATGACTAAAAAAAGAAGGGGAACTGGCGCAATCGCCCCCCCCCTTTCCCATAGCGCGTAATCTTCAAAGGGGCCACCGTTCATACCTTCCACCTTACCCTATTCTAGGCCATATTAGCAACAACTAGATTTTGACCACTGAAAACGATGCTTTGCCACACCTGCTTAATTTTCTTTACCCTCAGAAATGTAACAAACTTTAAATCTTCCTCCTGACTTACTTGTAAATTATTAAATTTATTAGTATAGCTTACTAATTTATACAAATTAAATAAAATATAGTATAGTATATACGCTCTATAAGCATATAAGTATCACATGCATGCAGGTGAAATATTCTTTAGTTATAAAGGACAAATTAAATATCTCAATGAGAATTGCGGTGTTAGAAAGTATTATTTAATGAACTTATATACTGATATTTATTCAGTAATAACTAATATAAAATAATATTTTACTTTTACCTACTTTTCCAAGAATCAAATTTATAAAGGGGAAGATCACTCACTAAAAGTGAAGAAAATTGCATTTGTCCAAATTTCACAAGCATCTCCTGTTTACTTATAAAAAAAAGTTTCAATTTTGAGCAACAAAAGATAACGTCATTATTCAATACTGCCCACGCATATTGAAGTTGTGTCCCTTTCAGTTTGATTGTTACATATCCGTTCCAGACAATCAAAGGAACATTGAATGTATGACTGAAGGCTCTGCCTCATGAATTTTCCTATAAAGTCCCACAAAAAACTCCATTTTGGGTAGGCCTACATGTGTATTAACTTTTTCTTTAATTAAATTACTGGACACATATATGGAAACTTTTTTTTTTTTTAATTGACTCTTAACTTTACAAAGGATGTTACAAGGGTACCTACTTGTCTCACATGATTTTACTGCATCCATTTACACTAAATATACTAAAAATATAATAAATCCTTTAAAATGTTCACGTTTTCCACAACTTTTAAAGTTTTTTTAAATTACCTTTTGAATATTCACATTTTCACACCTTTTCACCTCTGCCACATACGTGCTTTACCTATTAAAAGAATTTCTCCTGATCTTTCCTCTAAAATGACTTTGAATTTCCCAGAAGCTTAGCAATTGTATCCTTCTCTAACTTCTACATTATATTCCAGTGTCCTATGAGGGCACCAATATATGACGTCACACTTCAAGGTGGAGAGGCTACAAGGGGGGTCTGCATGCAAGTGAGACGAAATTTGACAATCTAGAAATGGGTGGGGCTGGTTAGGGGGTGATAGTCAAACTGACGCATGACGTCACAAAACTACATCCATATATAGCACCAAACTCTAGTGTCTTGCCAAACTAATTAACTTTCTGGTGGGTTTCCCGGGTAATTTCACAAAAACTTTTGGCGTCATACCTGGGTGGCCTGTTAATATCTGAGATGAACTTGAGATCATATTTATAATACAAATTTCTGATCTAAAGTTAAAGAGTTAGTAACACCAGTATAAATGTAAAAATAACATAGAAGGTATTGTTAATCACATGCTGATTAGTTGATATTCTCACCACAGCTCAGGCAGTAATTGCATGTATAAATTTTAAAAAATGGCACATTAAATTGCAGTCGTAATTAGCCAGCATGTTAAATATATATTTTTTATTTGCAGCCAAATAAATGTTATTCGATAAGTCAAGTGCAATTTTGGCATGCATACACAGTATATACATGGTCAAAGCATTTAAATAAATAACAAGGTATAACAGTAAAATACAACATATTCAAAAAAAAAATCTTTTTGGATCACATTCAGAATTATTTCGTAATGAAATTTTCAAAAAGCACTCATTTCATTACATGTATTGCATAATATCTAGATTTGGCATGGGTAATTATATATAGTCTATATGCGTTAATAGCTAGTTAGTGCTATTAAAAGCAGATAACTATACTTTAACTTGTATAAATTCTTCTAGTTCTTGTTCACTGGGTTGGTTATTATTGACTGGTTGAACCAAACTAGGCTGATTGCAGAATCTTTGATGAACGAAAGATCTTAGCTTGTAAAGGCCATAAATTAGAGAATAAGAGACTGCCCCCAATAAAATGGCGAATAAGAATGTGTATTTAATACTAGCCAGTGGCTTTTCCCAATTTAAAAACGGATAAATAAAATGGTTTCCCTTTGGATCTGTACCACCGAAACGATAGTACAGAAATGAAAAGAAAACATAAATCAGCCCAAACACAATGGGCTGATAAATGTGAAAAAACTTTCTAGGACGTCGACATAAAACTTGATCAATGATGACATACATGGCATTAATTCCATGAGTATGAATGGTCACCGATGAGACGGGCTGGTCATCTATTAATAGGGAAACATAATGAAATTATTAAGAGCCATAACAACAGCATCAATCTTTCAAAAAATGAGTTACAAATGATGATGTAAGTGGCCTACTTACGATCGTATAAAAACCCCCAATAAGCAATGGTCACTCCAATGGCCATAGGTGAAGCAATGTTGTCCACAATCCACGCCAATTTCAAGATAAAACCCAGGCCGGGTGAATTGGTCACCTTGCCGCCATGATTTAAGTTCATGACTTCTTGAATATTGTCCATTTCAAGTACCTTGGGTTGCTGAACTTTTTTCTTACAATCATCGGGGAAAATGCATTTGACTTGTGATTGTATCAGAATTGGAATGGTCAAGCAATAGCTTTGCAAGACCAGAAAGGCAAAGGACCAATTGGTCAAGAAGATGAGCCATTTTTCTTTGCCCTTTTTGTTGTCCTTAAACAGTATCCAGCTGGTGATCAGCCAAACGCTGAAGTAGAGTGTGGTCAAACATCGAAACAGCACGAATGTCCACCACGGCACTTGGGACCACTATTAGAAATAAAATTAAATTAAAAATATGTATTTTATATAGTTAAGATTGAGCCTGTCAAATAGAAGACAGTTTAATTAATCTCTACGAAACGGATGTCATTTCTTAAGCTGGATTTTATGCTTTTATTAAAAGTGAAGGCAATTATTATATTGTATAACAGAATTAGCAGCTGTATGGAGTCTGAATAAATAATTACAAGCATAATATGAGGTCAAATTGGTATTATACGTTTTATTTAAATCAGTCTGGAAATAGGCCTTGAACCTAATTAAAAAATAATAACTTAATTTCACCAACAAAAGTTTGAATTATGTTGAACACTTGTAAACTTTCGAAATAAAGAATTTTATGGACAGTGAGTAATAAATGCTATTTAGTCTGGAAAAAGGAAGTTCATTCAATGTTTTGTCTCACTAATTTTCCAGTTCAAGTAGTGACAATTACATACTATATATTGCTGTTACATGGCTAATGAGTTTCTGAGTAAAAAATTAAAAAAAAAATTACTTAATTTTCTGCTGGTTTCTTATAATAATATTCAAATAAAAAGTACACGAAAATAAAAAATTCCAATCCAAATCGAATGAAATAAATTGGTAGGCCTACCTTACAGCACTGGCGTAACCAATGGGAAGGGGGGGGGAGTTGGGGGAAAGACACCATTATTTTGGGGGACGACAGTTCCCCAGCAGGGGTAGGCTCCAATGGGGGGATTTATGACCCCCAACCCCCTCGGGTACGCCTATGCTTTGCAGTGCAATTATTTTTTTTAGAATTTGCAATATATGTTCCATAGATGGCGCTGCATATATAGGCCCCATTAAAAAGAATTGTAATACGAGGAAATTTTACCCTTGACTAGGGTACAGAAACAACGAAATAGTTGGTCAATATTTGTTCAAAATAATAAATTTGATGAAAATTCGCAAGGTTAATTGATCGGTAATTTAAAGCTGGGTAAACTAACCATATGCGGTGGAAATTGTGTAAGTTCAACAACTGTGAAAATATTTGCTTGAAGGTCTGGCGTATTATATCGGCCTACTATATACTTCATATATACGTCCTAAAGTGATTTGAAAACCCCAACATAGAAACTTTCAGTCCTAAATTTCACAACTTTTTTTAAAATATCTCCATTACAGAAAAAATAGCTGCATTTCAAATTGATACATATTTGTTAAGATTCTGCCTCATTAAATCTTATAATTGCATGGGAAATTTTCAACACTAAAAAACATTGTGACATAGGCATTCTGTAATACTTTTTCACTAATTAATGATCCAAATTAAATTACAGTGCAATGACGCAAATTCTTCAAAACGATAATGAGTGAAAACAAAATTAAAGTTACATCACCAATTGCCAAAAACAATTTACTAGTGATGTCAATGGTGATGTTATTAAAGTTAACGGAATAAAATTAGGATAAAAAGTATAACAATACTTCATCTAAAGTAATCAAGCCGTCAAAATTCAAATTAGGGACAATTACCTACCAGGGTATATGCCAACAGGCGACAAAATGCTCAGAAATATCCAGGAAGTACCCCCATCCACATATTACATAATTTTTATATGGTTGATACCCCTCTCACCCTCGCAATTCCCCCGCCTCAGAAGGGGGGAATTGCCCCCCTCCCCCTTGTATATTTAAACGTCTTCAAGAATTGCAGAACTTGCAATCATATCTTGCAAATCTAAAGTAATTAGTGCACTCAAAAGTCAAATTATTTAATTAAAATACTTAATGTTACTTTCATAAATTCCAAAAAAAATAGGTAATGATGAGTTATACATAATTTTTGAACCCCTATCCTCCGCTCTGGTGTTAGGTAATATGTGGACGACCCCCTAGACACTAACTTAAAATAAAATAATGAAAATACTTCCAAAATTTACAACAGGCAATTAATGCAATAACTGAAGATATCCTTAAATATGGCTGATTCCCGCCTAAACATTTCATTGCAAAGTCGATTATAATGACGTCACCATGCAAGACCACCCCTCTCCCCCCCCCCCCCAAACATTCACACTATTTTAAAGTAGGCTACTAATTGATTTTCATTCCATTACATTTCTATATTACTTAAAATGAAACCTTTTCAAGCATCATAGGTTAATATACCACAAAACAAAAAAAGCAGCAACTATTACATAAAATTTCAAGGCCCATTTAAAATTCAAATCGGAGTGCAGCGTAACCGAACACATTTGTATTTACCTCAATACCATTCCCCTCACACACAATAATTGCCTTCACCTAAATAAAGCATAAGAGAGAAAAAAAATAATATGCAAATGAAATTCAAAAACATATTTACCTGCGGGGTGATAAATGCATCAGGATCATGATGACTCTCACATTTCTTCGTTTTGATTTGTCGGCGTTTCAGGTTAGTCTTGGCCAAGCAGGCATTGAAATAACTCCAGACCATTGTTAAAAAAAAAACCCAAAGTCTGAATAAAACCAGGGAATTGAAGTTCAGACAGGAGCTTCTTCTTTCCCCTTGGTTCTCCCTTGGACCCAGGTTCTTCACAGCCGGCTTGCCTTCTCAGCTTGATTCACTTGTACAATACCGGCTCCGTTTGTACAAGTACAAGACGGTTCCTGCAATGAACTGCGCATACCCACTGGCCTACTGTGACGTCACGATGACGTCATACCCTCCAGGGAAGTCCCGAAGTGTGACAAAAGGAAAATAAGGCGGATTTGCTCCACATGATTTGTATTTACCACAATTAAAGTTTTTTTAAGCAGAAATAACAAGTAACTGGCCAACCGTTCCCTACACTTTTTTTTTTCTCAAAGAATTGCCTGTAGTTGCAAGACAACCCTGTATCTTGCTTCTAAAAATTTGTTTAAATAAATATGAATAACTAATATTGTAACATGAAAAAGCAAGCTGGGTGTAATATTGCATTACACTTAAACGCGAATTCTGGTAGACGTATTTTTAAAAGTTAAAAATTGAACAGGTGTGAACAAATGTACACGTGTATAGTGATCGTTTAAATGGAGTGTTTTAGAAAACAAACGAATAGACTTTCACATAATCAACATTTTAACATTGTCATTGTGTGGTTGGCATAGAAACCACACTTGTATTTCAACGTGAGCTTATTAATCAATATATAGATTTATGGGGAAGGCACTTTTTGCCTAGTCATAAAATTAGAATGCATATTATATAGTCTGGATTTTCCATGATTCTTTACGTTTAAAAAATTCTGGGAAAAGTTATGTAATACAAATGTCATACAACTATAAGCAATTAATCACTGTAAATTAGATTCTCGACAAATGGAGAGGGATGGAATTTGTTATAAATTAACGATTGGGAATGCAGGGTCGTAGCAAGGTCAAGTAATCTGGGGGGGCAAAGTGAATTTTGCTGACCCCTTTAGGGGCCAGGGCCGTACCCAGAAATCCATTTTTTGTGGGGGGGGGGGAAAAACCCAAAACATTTTTTTTCAAAATTTGGCCTACAGGTGAAAATTTAAAGACTTTTGTACATAAATGCACAAATTTACAGAAAATGGCGCCGCAGGCGACTTTTTTACTCACAAAACAATTCAAAATGATCTAAAATAATCACAAATATTGCCATTATATCTAGAATTAGTCCGAGCATTTTCGGGGGAGGGAAGGGAGACTGGCATTTTGCTGCCCCCTTTAATCAAGTCTGGAAGGGCAGTCGTCCCTGTGGGAATGAAACCCTATATGTAAATATATTATTGAGACGATACTATGCCATTTCATTTAGCATTACATTTTTAAATATATTAATAGCCTACTCTACCATTCTTTGCATACACAAATACAGGTAGGCCATCATATAATAAATAAAATTTGACCTAATTGGCGGATTTTGGTGCTGTCATCGGATAATGCGTTTTTGTGATCCATTTCACTAGTAGGCCTTGTTCTTTTAAACATCATAGGTTATAACCCAACAGTATAAATGCAAGCGAACTACCCTCTGTTTTCTGTGATCTTATTTGGTATTCTACCTATATATTTAGAGTCTGTTCCAATAACTTCAGCTCTTGATACGCCATCTAGCGTGATTTATTGATTGCAGTTGCCGTCCATGGGGAGGAATGGGGGGTCCATTGACCGCTCTCGGAAGCATAAGACAGACTGAACACTCCTTCTTCTCATTTGCATTTTAACAATAAGATTAAACGGCCAATTGCTATTAAAATGTAATTATATCCAGAAATTTATGTAGGCCTAGCACAGGTGCAAATCAAAGAAGTACGTACATGTACATGTACTCCACTTGGATCAAAATAATTATCTTGCACAGTTGCACTCAATGGCAAGCCGTAAAATGCAAAACTATCAAAAACAACAACAACAACAGAAAACGTTTAAGAATGTTTTTATCCTTTTTGCTCTATATATACTACGGTACTGTCGTTTGAAATTATGGGGCTATAGTATTAAAATTATGGGGTTAGTATTAAAAATATCATTATTTTGCACTGCTTACAAATATAGGAATTAATATGTAAAGCATTTAAATAGATACAGGACTTTTATTATTTTTATAAATTACACGAAAACCGATATAGGTTACAGACTTATATTAGGGTAGCCATCTATTCGCATAAGTTAACAAATCCCCCTCATCTCCCCCATTGAAAATGTCTACATGTGCCACCATAGGCGCATTTAGGGGGGGGGGTTGCCCTGGGGGCCCGCCCCCCCCCCCCCTTGAGATCTGAAATACATGGTAAAATTCCACCGGGCTCCCCCCCTTGAGATCTAAAATACTTTGTAACCGGGCCCCCCCCCCCCCTTAACAGCAGGTCTAAATGCGTGTATGTGTGCCACTGTTATGTTAGGGTATACCATGTATTAATTAATATAGGATTGTAGCAGACTTTTTGAAATGTTCAGCATGTACATGCACTATGTGCAAATAATCAAAAAAGACATGGGACAATTGAAGTTATAATAGAATTATGAAGACTGAACAATGCCCGTACCATCCAAACAGCAATAACACAAATAGTACAGAAAAGGATGTACCGTATACCCCTACTGCGACAAGTTTATATCAATGAATGACGTAGAAGCTATAATGTTATTCTCCTGCATGGCTATGGGGATTACCACATATGCATTACCAAAAGAACAAATGTTACCGGAAAATTTCGGTAACAAATTTAGATTTTGGTGTCTCAAGATTGCACTGTGCAGGTGCGAGCCAAGTTCA
>JAQIXP010003835.1:0-12384 GCA_034700285.1 Proteroiulus fuscus
TTTATTTATTGATAGATATTGTCAAATGCAATCGCAATTTCCATTTTAATTATAATTTTTCACGCTCTTTTTATTAACACCAACTTGTTTCAAAGTGAGACTGTCCCTTTAATTGAGTTACTAGAGAAACTGATTACAAAAGTTAGCCATCTTGATTAAACAAGTTAGTCAAGATATCATCCCCCGACCACAGAAAATCACAATGTCCAAATATGCACTAATTAAGACCCTTTTAGTTAAATTATAACACCATCCAACTAGCACTGGGTACTGCAATGTTTACTATACTCAGGTATAAATTGCAATACTGTTATAGACTCAGGTGCACCATGCATTTTGATCTTCAATGGCTGTGAGTTGCAAAATGATAAATCTCCTTTCAGAGCAAGGAGCCAATAAGGAATGAGTTACATCTTTTTAACCACTAGATGACGTCACAGTTACTTTTGCACGTGTATTATGTTTAATATTACTTTATTTATGTTAAATTTAATTCAAAATTTACTATAACTTATTTATTCATTTTGAATGAATTTCCTTTTTTGATGGATAAGATTTGATAGATACATTTGTTGTTACTGACGTCAATCCTCATTCAACCCCTCCCCCCAACCCCCACACATGAATCCCCTTCAACATTGACGCTATTTATGGATGTCCCTTTGCATAACACTGGTACTTATCCTAATAAAACCCCAACATCAATACTATATTCCCACCAGAAAAGTAGTTTCAGTATATAAGTGCTTATCTAAAAATTACGTTTGCATAACAACACTTATTTTTATACCCCCCCCCCCCCCTCACCAGTTCTCCCCCAAACAAACCTTCTCCCTCATGCATTATGCCCTCATGTCACTCCATATCACAATTCGGAAATTGTGCTGCCTTCCATTTCAAATATACATATAAGCCATTCTTGTTGCTTGCTATAACAGCTATATACGCAGTGCACACAGCATTATTGATTCAAAATTATATTTTAATTTTGACTATTAATTAAAAGCTATTGATTTAATTATGTTTGAATTTTCAAATGAACGAGTTTTCATTAAACTGTCCAAACAAGATTTTCATTATATATATATATAGTTATGATTTGACAAAAAGAGTTCATAAACGGGTTCAAAACTGTTGCTATCACATCACTTACGTGACGTCCCTCGCGTTCTAAACTACCGCGCCTGCGCACTACTACTCCCACCTTTTGCTTTAATAATATTTTCAGAAATCGTTCATGGTTGGAAAAACACTTCATCGCTTTATTTTTAATTAAAAACATGCAAATGCATATATTACACACAGCCTATATATTGGGTTTACGTTCAAAGATTAACGGTGAAATAACACGCGTGTTTTTAAAAAACTATTCAGCCATGAACTAATAGGAACCATATTCAAATTTTTTTTAATAAATCCTAACTATATATGCAGTATGTCCCTAATATGACTTGTCAGGCAAACACCCTTTAACATGCATAAAAAGAATCCGTTTTAACTTCCTTTATGATAATATGAGCTTTAATACTTTTAACATTTGCACTTGTTTTAAATTCTTTTTTTTCTGCATTATGCAAAACGACGTTTGCATACTTAACGACTTCATTTAATGCATAAACACGAAAGAATTGAATAAAACTTGCATATACAGACAAGATGAAGGACCTACAACTGAACCACCATTGAAAAATAAATATTCAAATTTAAAACACTCCATTTAAAACGTATATCCTAAATCTTATAATTTTTGGGATGTTCCACTATTTTAGAATTCTGAGGTAGAAATCTTAAAAAATTCCACAACTTTTCGAGCAGAAATTTATTACTAATCATGTGATTATGACGGGATAACTTTGCATAATCATTAAGAACACAAATAAAACAAGGTGCAAATAATATAGAAGTTTGACACAATATATACCTAATCTATACAAGGACTATTTCATTTCACATTATTCTGAACGAATTTCTTGCAAGGGATTATACTATACAGAAATGCGAGGTTCAAATAATCCTGGTATATATATGTACAAAAATAATGAATGTTTTGTCGCTTTTTTAATTACGAACATTTCAACGTAATTAAGTATATCATAATATAATATAAAGCGCTTTCAACTTGAAATGATATTAAAATGCTTCCTACCGAAAACTGATTATATCATCAAGAAGCCTTGCAAACGATATTAAAAGGGAAACTATATACAGGGTGGTTCATAGTATAGTTGTAGTGTGGGCTTGGAAATAATTCTTGAGGGATTATAAGACCTATAGGCTTAGTTTAACAATAACCTCTGTTTAACCTTTGTATACATCACCAAAGTCATTTAGCCTATAGATCATATCTGTACTATTATCATGTTTATATAGTTACAATTTCGAAAATTTACCTATAAAGCTATTAATTTGATCAGTAAATAACGAAAAAAAGATAAAAGGTACACAAATCTCAAAATTGTAACTGCATGTATAATAATATTAATATTACTGAAAACAAAAACGGTTGCAATTTCCAAAATTTGAATAAAAAATGAAGTTTATTTTTTTTAAAAAAATTCTGACTGCTTTCATAATACAGAAAAAATTTAAAGCAAATTTGAAAATCAACCTGCAAAGTCAGTTGTTCCCAGACAAGTTTCGTTAATTTTCTGGAATTGAATTTGTAACTGATACAATAGACCCCTTTCAAAAGTAAAGCGCCACCTGTGATGAATAGATTCCAACTACGTTTAGCCCATACTAAAATGGCGGCCCATGCAATTCGCCACAGACGTATAGCGCCATCTGGGATGATTACTAAATGGTCCAAACTAAAATGCACTGATCTCTGCTAAAAGCCTAAAATTGTCAAAAATGTTGGGGTTTTTGTTAAATGGTGCATTATGGGAGTAAGTGAAAAGTTAGCATTGTCATTGCATAATTCACGAGTGGAGGTATATATGGGGGGATAATCACCCCCGATACGCAAAGCTCATTGATTTAATGGGTTAGGTGCCCCCCCCCCCTAGCCATATCTATGGCACGCCATCGACAATACTTCAAAATTCGTTAACTATGCTACTTTTCACATAAAAATCTTTTTGAAATACAAGCAAGACATATACTAACACATTTTAACGTGTCTAACGCAATGACGGAATGCACATAAAGTAAAGAACAGGAATGATTTTCAGCATTTGTTGAAATTTTTATTAGTGCTGCGGGGATTTGTTAGAGTTAAAACGTTAAAACATAAAACAAATGGCAAGTATTATTAGTTTTACGAGTTCGTTTTCTACGCTTGGTTGCTCTTAAGAGTGCTTTTTCATTAAAATCCAGTGTGAATTATCATCATCATCAACCCCCATCATCATCGTCGACGTCATCAGGTGAGATGGACTTATTTTTATACATAAGGGCACGGAAGAAATCGTCTTAAAACATTAAGTCTTATCACCAAATAACACACTAACACCTTCCTTCTTTTTCCGCAACAATCCAATCAAACTGCATCTTTAATTAAGTGCCCTAAATCAATAATCATTAATCTCGTCTTTTTTTTTTCCTTTCTAGTCTTAGTAGAATAAAGTGCCGTTATAAATGTTCTCATCATAAGTCAAAAGGTATATAGCTTAAACGGTGCCTTAAAGTTACAATGGCTTTAAACCCCAAAATAGATTGTTTAAATTTATTCTCTAACGTCATTGATTTTACTCTTATTTATAAACTACACTGGCAATGTCATACATGTAACACTCCAGAAAGTTTATAAAGAAAATCTACCCTTACATTCCAATATACTTAACGTTTAATATGACCAAATGCATTGTCCCGCAATGGAATTCACCATTTTTAAATGCATGCATTGTTATTTTAATTATATGTACATGGCATGTCTTATACATGTTTGCATATGTAACTATGCAAACATTTAGAAGTATAAATTAGAAGAAAAATGTTATATTTCATAATGTTACTTAACATTTTTTTTGTAATTTAGCAAGTCATATGTTATTCTTCAGGTGGTGGTCATACATTGTAGCATAAAACTATTTATACAAAATTAGTATCTGTGTAACTCCAATATCCTTACTTATCAGGACTTTTTGCTAACGCCCTTGCATTTCAAAATAACTTGTCATGAGAGACACTTATTTTAATTTGTGATACTTTTTAAATATTAAGAAATTTGAAAAAATAACAACAATGGATAATAAAGTTATTTATAAGTACGTAGGCCTAACTGAAAATAGAACCCCTGCAATATAGCTTTCCCCACGGCTGGTGTGTTGAGTGGAAAGCTATGTTTCAGGAGATTGCTTTACAAATTGTTTCTAAATAAATTTAAAAACAAAAAAACCAAAACTGTAGATTGCAATGTTTTAATGACAGAGATACCATTTTTAACTGATACAATATTCTGCAAAACTTATTGAAACAATTTGTAAAACTAACCCCTTAGAACTAGCTTCCCTCACAACACGCCAGCCATGGGGAAAGCTACATTCCCGGGGTTTATGTTCAGCTACTTAATATGAATAACCCAGAGTAATAGAATATCTGGGATCTGCAGACAGGAGGTCACATGTGACCCCCCCCCCTTCCCTGGATCGGATCAAATAAAACTTAACTCCCAGGAATGTGAAGAATTACTCATTCTTCACAATGACTGTGGGAGTTTCTGAATAATTCCCCATTGCCTTCAATACTTTACATCTATCTAACAATGCTATTACGTCATAACAATGGCAATCACCATTTACAACTAAATTAGCCAACTTATAATATTTACATATTTATTTACTAGTTTTAATTACTTGTTGATTTTAACAACAATTTAAAAGTGGATCAGATGATCAAAACATTTGAACAATTCTTCAAGTCCCATTTTCCAATGCATTTTAGCCACTACAGTATTTTATTGTCTAAGAAAACAATGAACGGAATTTTCTTAAGTCGCTTTCTCCAAATTACGATAAGAACATTTCCAAGATTACAACTGATAATAGGAATGCTGTATACTCTTGCAAGCCTTTTTTTTCTATCACGCAATCGGTGTGTATTTGAACAATGTCCAGCAACCCAAACTTGCTCAAGTACGAGAGAATTAACTAATTCAGGAAGGACTAGTTTAGCTGGTAATTTCGTGGGCGAAACAGAAAAAGTTGTTTGGCTTCATTTTTTAACCTCCCTTGATTATGAAAAATGCTTAAAAGCTTTCATTAACATAAACAAATGTAAACAAAAATAACGTGAGTAAACAAATGTTGTTTTTCTATTCACATGATGTGACCATACATCCATATCCGAATAAATGGACAAGTGGCGAGGGAGGTACCGTTTCTAATTTAAACTAAAATGTTGAGAAGGTTAAGGAATGACCATAAATTACATCACTTCTGTTCTCTCACTCTGTAAACTTAACTTATGGACGACCCCTTAGATTTTAAATACATTGTAAAGTTATCTCGGGTCATGGTTTATGACGTCATTTGTAGACCATTTTGCAATGACGTTAATAACAGTTTTCAAACTTATCAAGCAACAGAAACCCAATTGAAAACTAATTTCCCTCTTTTACCAAATAATAGAAAATTGTTATAAGTTAAATTAAAGAGAAAGTCCCTCTTTGAAAGAAGGTGGTTGTAGGAAAAAAAACATGAAAAATTAGGAAATGCATGGAATTTGATTTGAGCCCACCAATCAATAAATAAAATGCCCTAAGTAAATGAATTTGGTTGAAAATGCAAAGTCCAAGTATGCGCAATATTACTGAAAGGAAGTATTATTGCACCCTCTATTGGATATAATGCATCAGCTCTCATGAAACCAGTATACACGCATGCATCCTAGAGGGCGCCACCAACTTTTAGTGCCTGCTTAAAACTATGATAAAATGGCGCCTAACATGTATTTTGCAAATTTCGTGATTTCCTCAACAGGGAAAGTTTGCTGCAATTATCACTGTCACAGTAAGTGGGTACAATTTAAATATTACTTGACACAAAGTGGAAAATTACCTTTATATATTCCATAGACTGACCTAACTGATGAATTACGCCTAGCAGCAGAGAAGGAAACTATTTGCCATTTGTGGACTTTTTCTGCTTCTACGTAGAT
Source organism: Proteroiulus fuscus (assembly GCA_034700285.1). Classification (NCBI taxonomy): domain Eukaryota; kingdom Metazoa; phylum Arthropoda; class Diplopoda; order Julida; family Blaniulidae; genus Proteroiulus; species Proteroiulus fuscus. The sequence continues at coordinate 6,100 of JAQIXP010003835.1, forward strand.
ACTCTCTCTAAATTTGCACGTGCAAGTCACGTGTTCGACTGGATACAAAGCAGAAAACGCAGACGAAAGCTACAAACCTACAGTTTCCTATCTGGCCGCTAGGTGCAAATTATGAACAAACTTATTTGAAGATGTGACGATATATGGCAATTTAAAATGGGACAGAATGAGACATCACTAACAAACCTCAAAATATTAAACCATGCATCTCATACATCACTAAGAATAGACCTACATGAGAACTTGTTTACCTGGTACGTGCTTAGTTTTAAAATAAATTGGTTTTAAAAAATATTCTCTGGAAGTGGCCATTTTGAATAATCAAGATCAGTCAGGACGTAGTCATGGAGACTATATGCTGCATGACAGTGTCATCAAGATGGGACATTGTCCCTCTCAGATTTATTACACTTTTAGCATTTTTCCAAAAATTTAAACCAAATCAGTGTTCAATATCACATCTTTTAAAAGTGCATGACGTCACGGTCGAGGTGCCATCTGGTTTAGATAACATCGTGATGTCATTTCATCCACAATTTAAAGATTAATAGGACTCATGTACAAACGAACAATTTTATATCACCAAACGAGTTCCCAAATATGCACTACTAAACATCACAAAATTTTCGCCATATTAATAATAAAATTAATATTTTAAAAAATTAAAATTATTTTTTGAAAAAAATATTGTACAAACATTCTTTTTTTTCTATGCATTGCATAGCAGGAAAGTGAAGTCAAAATTTAATAATTTACATTGTGACTTTGTCGCCCATGAATAACAGATGGCGCTATAATTTCTGAGATTTTATAGGCCTACTATTCAAGTATTCCTGAGGTAAGACAAAATGACGCTGACCATGTTTTCAATAAAAGTTATGATTTCTCAGAAATGGTTAGTTTAATTTCAATATTATAACTTTATTTATACAGAATTTGTCCCAATGCCTACAAGCACTTGTAATGAATTGAGACTTCACCTTTCTACATTTGCTGATAACATAATTGTCGTAATTATAGTGAATACAAGTCTTAATAATATTAAGACTTGTAATCACTATAATTACGACATGTTTTTGTTTTCTGTTACAACAGCAAGATTTTCAACAAACTAAGGGCACATTATATCAGTTTTTTTTTAAAAATAAGAAAAGCAGCATATATATTTGAGGAGTTAAGGTTAGGAGGATTACAGAAGCACTTTTTTTAAAACATTAGATTCTTGTGTTATGGAACTTGATCCCACTTATCATGGAATCCCATTTAACTGGGATTCAAGATTCCTCCACAATGCATTTTCAAATATAATTCCAGTAAAAAACGACTGTTAAAGCCCTCAAGCAGATGCTCAATTATTTGAAAATGTTTAAGGTCAGCTTGCAATTAACTCAAAAATTCCAACTTAAAAAGCAAGCAATACTGCACCAAAAATTAAGTCCACTTATGCCCCTTATAGGGCTAAATCAATTTTGAAAACAGTTTCAAAATTATTATCAATTAATAGAGGAATTTCCATTACACTATAACAATCCCATAACTTCTTCTGATAAACGGCAATTATCTATAATTTGCAATAAATTAAGTTGTTTTACACTTAAAATACTGACCTACTACTACGAAACACCATGCATGTTGTTCCCATTTATGCTACTATTAAAAGGCTCTGATACATCATTTGGAACTAAAAGGCATTCCATACTTGCATAGCCTTAATCAAAATTTCAAGAAAATGGAAGCAATATCCTCAAAGGTTTAAATCAATAAGCTTATTATTTTCAACGGGACATTGAATGATATTGTATATACCATAATCTGATCATTTTCAGTCTGGAATTCTTGATCTTACAATAGAAGTATCCAATATCAAAGTGTAATTCGATATTGTCTGGATAATAAAATCTACAGATATTTACTTTGAATAGTATTAAATGACCGATAATTAGAAAGAGTAAATGAATTGTTTACAAATTTCAGTTTTGTTTATGTGGATCAATAAATTCTTATTTCATCCTTTCTTGATGCTAGGCCTATAGTAAATAAGATTACCAACAGGCCTTTTTTCTCCTAACTTGAATTTCTGTGTATATAACCTATCCTTATGTTCTAAACAGGAACGTAGCCAAGGGAGAGGGGAGTTTGGGAGGTTTAACTCCCCCCATGACCATCATTTCGTCTATGACAGCCTCACTTTTTAAATAAAAATCGCCCAATCCGCCCCAATTCCCCTCCCTCATTTGTAAATTCTGGCTGGGCCCCTGGTTCTAAACACTTGTTGTAGCATAATTCCAATCAAATATTACTGGGAAAAAATTACATTGATCTATAAGCTAGTCAAGTCAACCTCAATGTAAGAAAGACTCAAATCTAGCTCCCTCTGTGGATAAACAATGACAACAAAAGTCAGCCTGAATCATATTCCCATCTCAATATATGATATTAGTTTTATATACAAAATACCACCTAAAGCATTTTTATATCGTTAATGCATCTTCTGTTAACATTTCAAAATGGCTCAAATATTCATTTGGAAACTTCTTTTACGAATATTTCATTTCAATTTTGTTCGTCTTTGCATTAACTATATAGTAGCTGCAACCATTTAAACGACCATTTAGGTAAAATTTGCGATAACTTTTTAACCGAAAACTGCATGCAGTTTCATTTAAAACTCTGCTGAAATGCATTTAAAAAAAAGTGATTACGAAGAAAAACTACTTTAAAAATATTTTCTTTCGTTTTAAACCAGAGAGAGATACTTAGCATGAACTTGGGATCAATTGCAAGAAGAAGAAAAAAAAAAACGTGTTTAACGTTTTAAGTATGAATTCCTAACTAACTTAATTTATTATCTACATTAGGAAGCTTCACTCAAAGTGATTTAACATTTTTTTCTCTCTTCCACTTCAATTTTAACTTAAGTAGGAAATACACACGTTTTCTTGTTGATTTTCACTCAGTTTTACGACAGGTTATATATTTTAGCTTTTCAGTTACAGATTTAAAATCAGCAATAACTAAGACTATAGTTTTCACACCCTTTAAAGGGACAGTCCCACTTTGTGACAAATGTATCTAAACTTAAGATTATTTTAAAATAATAAAGAAAGGCAGTCATATTAATAATTGCAGTTCACCTACAGTAATTCAGAAATTACAATGTTTCCAAAAAAAGAGGATTTAGGCGCCATTTTTATAATAAGTCCACCACCCAGGCAGAATGGTGCTGCGTGCAATGGGAGGTTCAAGTTGACTTCACTTTATCGCAATGGAATAGTTATGCGCATTCTCTGTTGCGCAAAAACTTGGGAGCTAGTGTACGAGACATGAACCACACCATGATCTACGGTGGTCCTTACGCACGGTCCCGGGCTATAGCGATGTGTCTCTTGCCCCCCAAACTATGGGAGCCACCGTAGATCATGGCATGGTTCATCTCTAGTACACTAGATCCAGGGTAGTCGAGTGGCCCGATTTCATGGCATTATTATTGTGACTGGACCGTATGAGGGCGCTAGTAGTTAGTTTCTGCAAATGACGGAAGGTCACGGTGAAGGTTAAGTTAAAAACAGGAACGTTACCAGAATCGACCAATCACATCAAGGAGTCATTCCTGTGGCTAATCGCACGTGTTAAAAGCATAGGATGTTGGAAACTAGATAGTATTGCCATCTAGCGTCAAATATTGGCAACTATGGAATGGCAGTCACAATTCGATCGCCAGTTGGTATGGTCGAAAAAGCATTGAAGCAGACGACAGTTCCTTCACCTAACTATACTACACCGTGACTAGCTCCAAAACTGGTACACCATCTAGGCCCCTTTCAAGTTTATTACTAGATGGTGAGCATGCACAATTGATAAAATGACTTCTATCATGGCTACTATCAACTATCGACATTTTTGTCCACATTGGCATGTTTCAAAATTTAATAACTATGGAATGGTAATTATAAATTAAACTTTCATCAACGCTCGTTTTTTCCACTCCTTGATGCAAAAAAATGCTTGAGGTAAGGTGGGACTGTCCCTTTAAAGAAACTAATAACAAAATTTGGATTTCCCTGAATTTATTGATTATTATGAGGGGAAAACTTCCTTGACTTTCACTTTCAAAATTACCTTTCCTGACTCTCCAGGTCAAGGTGAACCCTGCACATTAACACTATTAAATTTTGTTTCACCAATGTACTTTAACACACATTTTTGTCCATGGAGTCCTAGGTTGACCGTGGACGTACTTGTATAATAAAATCAAGACTAAGAACATATTTCAACAATCAATTAAAAAGCGGGATTCAATTTATCACGAGAAAACTTTAATTAGGAAGTTACTTCCTGATTGTCCCTTTCAATTAAATTGTTATATTGATGCTAATAAAAATTCATTACAAATTTAAATTACGAAAGGTTGGCCAATCCAAACTCAATATATAAATATTGATACCCAAGGTTTTCAAATTGATCAACGAAATAAAAACGTCCAAACCCCCACCTAACATTATTTCTAATATATATTTATGAAATTAGCAGTTAGGGAAAATACCTTGAACTCTTTTAATAGAAATTACGAAATATTTATTTTCTTTTTTTATAATTTTATCCTTGAATTCCTTTCCATGTTTTTAGCATTGAATGAATAACAAGCATCCCACAACCTATTGCAATTTAAATTGAAATTATCTAAATATGGGATTTATTTATTCAATCAGTGTATGCACATACTCAGGACCTTCACTATTTTCCTGTTCATAATAAATACTTTTCTCGCAATCTGTTCCAAAAAAAATATTTTTAAATTGAAAAAAGTAATCGACTGTCAGGCATAAGATTTAAAACTCAACAAGAATAGACCTATTGATATTGATTTCTTATATAAACTCGATATTATGATTTCGCAAACGTATGCAACATTCTCGAGCTTTATAACCTTATGCATACTTAAATTTAACATCAAAAAACTGAAAAAGAAATGTAATGACATATTGGCCTGGGGCCACCCTCAATTTGCATAATTAATACGTAAAGTATTAATCCAAGGTGGAATCAAAAAAGCAAGAATTTAATAGCAGCAATGCAAATGTAAGAAAAAAAAAACTAAAAAATGGCAACCTATATACTAACAAGGATAAATGAATTGCATAAATTAAAAAATTAAATTACGCAAAAAAAAAATTCCGTAATTAATTGGCGCCATGATTAATTACGCAAAACCAGGAATGTTACAGACAAAACATTTCCCTGACGACAAACAAACGTTAGCAAAAAAACTAAAGTAATTCGAGCAAATAGATATACTCAATGAATATTGCATTAAAAAAAATAAAAGAGAAACATGACCTACCAATAAAATTAAAATCCATCCGAACATAGTATGTAAATATCGTGGCGTCATCACGTGGTTTTATCAAGAAAAAATTCACTGTCGAAAATACTTCAAATACGCGAATTACGAATGCACATTGGGAGAAAAAAAACCGAAAACCGATGATAAATTCTTGTTTGAAAATAAAAACTAGTGTTTAAAAAAAGTATTTTGTTCTTTTGTTACAGCCACTTATTCATGTTGTTTCCTATAGCGAAGAAAAGAGATGCTCACACCTTGGTAAGTGGCAAAAGAATGAACGACTTTTTGACGAACGATTTGACAAGCCAACGAACGAAGAGGTCAGGAAGAGAGCGCCAAACAAAACGTAAGTGGAGATTTTGTAAACAACAACAACAACAACATGAGGTGGCTACTATCGTTCATCGTGATAATCGACGTCAATTACAAATATTTGCAATTTAAAATATGCGTTTAATTAGCACTAAGTATCAAAAAGTAAAATAAAATTATTGGAATTCTGTTACAAGAGAAATGAAAAGCGAGCACGTTGGAGACGTCTGTACGAATGAAGCGCCACGAATCAAATGGAACCAGATAGTGGGCTAACAGGATTAGATGCGCATGCGCAGATCTAGAAACGAGGGGCAATCGAAAAGTTATGACAATTGGCATCAGTAATGAAGAAAGTATAAGCATGCAAGCAGGGACTTTCAGGGACGTCATTTCAACTTTATGCTAGGGGGTACAGACCCAAAAAAATGTTCAAAATTTTTAGCCGCAGACGAAAATTTGAAACTTTTGGTTGCTAATAAATGTAAAATTGACACAAAATGCGCCGCAGGCGACTCTTTTTTGCTCAAAAATACTCAAAAATTGGCTAAAATTCACCAAAAGTGCCTAATTTGCCAGTTTATTTAGTATATGTAAGAAAGTTGGGGAAGGGATGGGGGGGGGGGGGG
>JAQIXP010003836.1:0-12382 GCA_034700285.1 Proteroiulus fuscus
TGTGACGTGTCATGCACAATCTTATTTTGCCTCGACTATAAGTGCAGCAAAGTTTCCATTTAGTGAAAATATCACGGTTGCCAAATACAAGTTAGGCGAGAGCTGATGTCTTTTAATCAGTAGAGGGCGCTACATGCTGTCAGTAAAATGGCGCCTATTCTTGGGCCTTGCAATTTCTACCAAATCCATGTGTTTCGGACATTTTATTTATTGCTTGGTGGGCTAAAATGAAATTGGAATTTCCATGCCTTTCCTAAGTTTTCATGCTCTTTTTTCCTACAACCCACTTCTTTCAAAAAGGAACTTTCCCTTTAAAATTATTTCTGCAAAAATCTGAGTAGATTCTGAGGAAACGCCATCATTGCGTATAACTTTCAATGTTTGAAAATGCCATTACATTTTTGGGCGGAATAAAGTAGGCCCCCCTATTTATTGAAGAACAAAAAATGCTCCTAAAACAACATTAATGTTTTGACTCGTCAGAAAGGCTTAATTATATAGTATGAGCATTTTATATTTCATTGTGATGGACCACCTCCCTTGTCATTACAAAGTCTTAATAGGGTCAATCCCCCCCAAACTGAATTAATGTTAATGTTGTGATATAGCTGGTTCATCATTGCATTCATTATAATGATTAGCACTTTGCCTCTTCATTATTATTGCATTCACAAAATGTTCAAACTGATTGAATCAATTATGAAATAATGTACTAAGAACAATGGGCAATTTATGCTAATTATATACTTACACAAACATCAATGCAATTTCTATTTTATATTTTGCTTATGGAAACTCTGTTGCAATTATTATTGTCACAGCCATTCATATCTAGTAAGTGTGAACAACTTAAATATATACCTCGTTACAAAGTGGGACTTTCCCTTTAAATGTAATACTAAAATTTGTCTAGTGTCAACTGTTTTAAACTTTTCTCATTAAGTACAATTAAATGCTTGTAAGTTTAGTTAACGAGGAACATTTTAATAATGAAGAGTAACATCATTATATAATAGATACAAGAAGTTAAAAATTTTTTTAATAGGCCCTCCTAAAATACATTGAATTCAATGGGTTTTTTTTGTCGTCAGGATTATTTGGTAATGTATACATCATTTGTGAACAAATAGAATTTTGCATACTTAAAAAAAAACCATACAAAATGCTAATGGTGCATGAGTTTGACACAAAAAATATAGCTCAGCCTTTTTTCACATTATTTTCTTACAAATAAGGGATGGCAAAGAAAACGAATCTTCTTCTTGGTTTTTCTCCCTTTTCGGCCCAATTGTGAAAAAGGCAAAGGACCTGAGACGGATTTAACGATATAATAGCAATTGCAAAAGGAAATAAGAAGAAAAAAAAGAGTCTGAAATCGATATGCGAGATACGTTTATAACTAATGGAACAGAATACCTGACAATGTAAATATAAACCATTTCCTGCACGATCGATTTATACGAGCAAAAGAAAAAGAGAAACAGATTCAATGTATAATAATTTCCAAATTTCCTCCTTATATTAGAGAGTTTGCGAAATTTCGTGAAATTATTTGCGAAATTATATAAATAGAAATTGGGAAAACGTCATTTGTGTATATAATTCGTATTTGAGTTTTGCGAAAATAGAAAAAATTTCGTTCAATTTTATTAAAACCCAGCGAACCAATGGCAACAGAGAGAGAGAGAGAGAGCAGTGTGACCAAACACAAATACTGCCTATTTGTCTCCACCTTCTGCGGGTTTCTTGCTGGTAACTCCTTATATCTGGCAGTATTGGGATTTCGTTTTACTTTTTTCATATTTTTATATGAGACTCAAAATAAATAAAACGAGCTCACACTTCATAGTTCACATTCTTATCTCACACTTCACTCTTCACTGTTCACATTCTTAGCTCACTCCTCACTCTTCACATTCTTAGCTCACACTTCATAGTTCACTGTTCACAATCTTAGTTCATTGTTCACATTCTTAGCTCATAGTTCACTCTTCACATTCTTAGCTCACACTTAACTGTTCACTCTTCACATTCATAACTCACACTTTACAGTCCACTCTTCACATTCATTGCTCACACTTCTAGCTCACTCTTCACATTTATAGTTCACACTTCATAATTCACTTTTTCACATTCATAACTCACAGTTCACTCTTCACATTCATTGCTCACACTTCTAGTTCACTCTTCATACTTCACATTTGAATTTATATAACACAGATTATCCTATTTCAAACTTCACACTTCATAGTTCACCCTTCACATTCATAGTTCGCACTTTTAAGTTTATGACTCAAACTTCACAGTTGACACTAACTCCATCTGTCACAGTTCTACATGTAATTAGTTTCACACTAGCTTCTAAGTTTGCACTTTACAGTTCGTAGCTCACTCTTCACAGATCACGACTCATTCTTGAGTTGAAACTTCTAACAATATTTCAAGCTATATATGTTAACTCTTCACACTTCACAGCCGCTCTTCACATTTGACATTTTACAGAACATAGCCTAGTTCGCCCTTCACATTTCACGACACGATTCCCACTTCACACTTTATAGTTCAGGCTTTACACTTCGAAGTTGTCGATTAACATTTCACGCTTCATAGTTCTCACTTTAAAGTTAATGCTTCACACTTTACATTTGTTAATTCATGATTCATGATTAACAGTTCACACTAACGTAAGTATATCGTGAAGTGTGAACTTTGCATTGCTGTCCTAATGTTCTGCATCCCAACTTTAGATTGGATATTAAGGTTTTCGTTGTTATCTTTGGATTAATGTTCATCACGTTGTACATGTACCTGTGCTTTGAATATCTTTGTGTTTATCAGCTGAAGAAGCAAAAGAAAGATTGAAGCTCGCAATTGGCTGAATATTATCATGATGATTGATGCTTTTATCAGCTTTGCTTCTTTTTTTTTTCTTTTTCTATCCTCACACGTAATAAGTGTAGCAATTTGTCATTTTTATTCATTTCCCTTTGCATGCACATTCTCCTGTTTCTTAATGCACTAAGGACCCTTCTGTCTATGAATATACCTTGTATAGTTAGTTAGTTAGTTAGTTAGTTACCTCTCTCTCTCTCTTTCTTACAAATGACCATTTGTATGCATGCAAGCAGTTAAAGGGAAAGTCCCATATTGTAACTAGTGATAGTTAAATTGTACACACTTACTATAGATATGAATGGCTGTGGCAATAATATAATTGCAACAGTTGCACAGTAACTTGTGCTTGTACCTTGTGCTAAAAGGCATATAAATTGATTTGTTAATTGAACTTGCCATTCAATAAATATTTTAGCTTAATTGAATCGGTGGATAAATGAGTTTCATACGAGGAATCCATCTTTCCCAATGAAAGTGGTGTCTTCTACCGATTAAATTGGGCACTATACATGAACAGTTTCCATGCTTAAACTTATAAAAGTAACTACTAGATGGTGCCAACACTTTATAAATAATATGAAAAATGGCACCGTCCTTATAATATAGTATATATATAGTAAATTTTCTAAAAACATTCATTTCCATTCTCTTCTCAAATACTGCTCGTCCTTATTTTATAAAAATACTTCGTTTCAAAGTGAGACAATATTAAAGGGAAAGTCCCACTTTGAAAGAAGTGGGTTGTATAGGAAAATGAGCACAACAACTTATAGGAAAGGCATGGAAATTGCAATTTGATTTGAACCCATCAATCATTAAATAAAATGTCCTGAATAGATATGGATTTGGTTGAAAATATAAAGCCAAAAAATAGGCGCCACTGACAGTATGTAGCTCCCAGTAGCTCCCTCTATTGAATAAAAGACATCAGCTCTCATGAAACACGTATAAGCACGCGTGTCCTAGAGGGCGCCACCAACTTTCAGTATCTGTTAAAAGCTATGGAAAAATGGCGTCTAACACGTATTTTGCAAACATCGTGATTTCTTCAATATGGAAACTCTGTTGCACTTATAACTAGTAAGTGCGAACAACTGTCTTAACTATCACTTGTTACAAAGTGGGACTTTCCCTTTTAATGAATCTTATGTATATATAATGGTCAACTCCATTTTGAGGTACTCCTCTCGTTACATTGAAATAATCCTCTGTCCGTTATATTCGGCATTATTTCAATGTAACGATCGGAGTACCTCAAAATGGAGTCGTTATGTATACATATTACTGCATTATTAAATGTAAATTGCAAAAATTACCCCTCGAGTCTGTTAGGAATGTAATAACAAGTCTACTACATGCTTTTATTTAGGGAACAGAAACCAAAAAATATAAGAAATTTTATGTAATTACACAGAAACTGTAAGTTACAATAATTATTAGTGTATAATAAGATTTTATGCAACGTGTTTTAAACATTTTCTGCAATATGTAACTTTAACTTGTAGATTCGTAGCTCATGTATGTTTTAGGCAATAGGCCCCAGGAAGTAATAATTATGTTACTAGATTTTTCAGGCACCCTGTACGTTAAAAGGAGCCCCTATTAATAATTCATTTCAGAAACTGTATAATATGTCAATGGTTCAAAGGGGTAATTCCGAAAATGCTCATGCAGCCAGATAAATTATTTGTAGGAAGCTATAATTACACCAACTAATTAAAATGTATATCCATAAAGTGGTATTTAATGTGGCTTTGAAACGAATTTAATTTTGAATGGAATTTATACTGAAATTACGGATTAAAAGCCTCCCAAAAACAGCAATAGACGTTTTGCGCAGAGTATAATGGTGATCCAACACGAAATGTAATTAGTACAAACACTGAATCAATCAATGTCTTCCTACCAGAAGATTTAAGACTATAAGAAATCGATTGAAAACAGGCTAAAAAAAACAGAAGAAAAAAAAGCTACAAAAAAATGTATAGGCAAAAATGCACACAAATTTCTCATTACTATAATGATATTTTTACACTAGAAAATTGAAAAGAAATTGATGCTTTTTTAAATTTGCAAATTCAAAGGGATCAATTTTCAGATTAAAAATCAAGCATTGGAAGAAATGGCTATCTCAGGGATAAGTGCATGAATGTTTTCTGATAAACAAGCTATTCTTGACTTTCCCTGACTTTTCATAACGAAAATGATTTTTATGAATTTCTCTGACAAAAGCAGTTTTTCCTTACTCACATCTTTGTCTTGATAAAAACCTGTTTTCTTTACTTTATCTGATAAAAAAATGCCACTTTTAAAATCCAGTTTTTCCTGATAAAAAGGCATATTTTCCTGACTTTCCATGAAAAAATAAGTTTTTTCTGACTCTTTTTTTCACTGATAAAAACTAGTTTTTCCTGACTTTCCCTGACAACCAACAATTTTCCCTGACTTTTCCATAAAAAAATAAATATATTTTTCAAACATGTATACTTAAATGCATTTTACCAGTAAGTAGTTAAAATAATTTAGGCCTACCCAATATGTGTTTCAAAATACATTTTATCAATATGTATTTAAAATGCAATTTTCCAATATGTATTTTAAAACATATTTAGGCAATGCACATTTTAACAACATGTATTTTAAATATATTTAAAATTTATATTTTACCAATATGTTATTTAAAATATATTTTACTAATATATATTTTAACCTCATTTTATAGCTTACATTCTCAATTCTTCTGTGTATTTGAAAACATCTTGCATTTGAATTTGGAAAGTTAAACAAAAAATTGAATATCTTTTCTTGTTTTTAACTAATTAACCTTTCTAACCACTCTTTAGAATAAATTTACTAATTTAGCTGTTATCATTAAAATTACTGGGTTGACAACACCGTTTCAGATTAACATGAATAGCATTAAACATGGTTTTTAAAGATAGTTTTGTTTTATAAGTATCAATAGGTCATTTTGCAATAACAACATTGTGAATTGCCATTTGGGCATTTAATGCTAAATGAGACATTATTGTCAAAACTTTAAAGAAAATATTTTCAAGATGGCTAGACGAAATAAGCATATTTGTAATTTATTCAGAAAATAAAACTTTAGTTCTAATAATAAAGGCATTAAGTTAGCACGCATATCTTACATGAAAAGAGATGTATACGAGAATTTAAATTTTAAGGTGGTTCATAGTTGGTTCAAACAAAAATAACTGTGATTCTTGAATAATATTAAATAATTAAAATTTGCATTCAAAAAAGTTTTATTTTAGTGGTGTGGGCTTTATTTATATTATATTATTAGTTTAAAGGTCTACATGAGCCACCGTAAAATATGTAAAATTTCAAGAATATTATCATTTTGTACAAAATTTTGCAATTTTAAACCTAAAGTTTTGCTTAAATTATAGAATTTTAATGCCAAATTTTCAAAAAAAAATTTTTTTTTTACATTTCTATAGAGAAAAGCCATATGTTGATATGTTGAGATTCATCACTTGTAAATACAAAATGTAAAAATTCTTTTGAAATAAACTGGAAAAAAAATGTAGTGAGTTTTTCAACTCTGGATGATTAAAACTATATAGACAAGGTTTCTCATTTCCATAAAGTAGGCCCATGGTTTGTCTAATTAATTTCGTCTACGTTGTTAATTATTCCTTAGTTTTTTCTATTTATCAATCAGGATGTGTTTCAACAAATTACTAGCGAAACGTAATTTGTTACCCGATACAAATTTCTACTAAGCTAAAGTGGATTGAAAATAATACATGCATTACCACCAACCACACAGTCATTATCAATAATTAACAAATTTATAATCAAATTAAATATATTTTTATATAATAAAAATTATGAGTAAAATCAAAAATCCAATCTTTCGCAACATAGTTATCAAACAACATAAAAAATGTATTTAAATTATAACGTTATATTAAATTAATTAATTAACCAGCACATGTTCCCCAAAACAGGTTTAACCATAGAGTTATAGCTAGAATTGTTAGACCCTTCTCCTTGTTTCCACACTCAGACGCACGAGTGCGCCAGTGGTATTGCCTCAATCAATAACTATTAGATTTGTGGCGCCCTCTACGGCACGCGTGTCTATGTGTTTCATGAGAGCAGCTGCCTTTATCCAGTAGAGGGCGCTACATACTGTCAGTAAAATGGCACCTACTCGGGCTTTGCATTTTTATCCCAATCCATGTATTCGGGACATTTTATTTATTGATCGGTGGGCTCAAAATCAAATTGCAATTTCCATGAATTTCCTAATTTTTCATGCTCGTCCTCCTATACAACTCCCTTCCTTCAAAGTGGGACTTTCCCTTTAACTTATGGACGACCCCTATAATACATTTTTTGCCATAAATTGCCGCTAAAATCGTCAGCATTTCCACACATTTTCCAGCAAGTGTAAAATTATAGTGGAGTGTTTCAGTATGGATTTAAAATTGGCATTGTTTACTTCGTGTATATTTCAAACTCTGGTGTTTGTTTTATATATATAAACACACTTCTTGAAACCGGGTTCATTTTTAACAACGTATAACTTTGACATTAACATCACTATTTTATGATAGAATAAATCTCAGCGAGATAGCACTGATGATAGAGATAGATATTATACACTATAGAGAGAGAAAGTGGCCAGAAATGCAGTAAAAGCCTATGCAGGAATATGTGTTTGGTCAGTTTCGGCCTTTGGGCGAAGACAACCTAATCTCGGACAGTTGAAATGCATGCCGGAAGACGTCAACTTCCTGCTGTTTTCTTAGAATATCTAGAGCTTCAAAGGATCTTTGTTCCCTTTTCTGCCATATTAGACTCAGTTATTTTTGTCATTTGAAAATAGTGCTAGCTTATAATTCCAGAAACACTGGGCACAGCCATCTTTAATTTTTTCAATACAGATAATGTAGTTAAGCCTAAAGCTTGACCTTAACTTCGCACATAATTTACACCTAGCGACCAAGAAGGAAACTACAGGTTTCTTCCTTGAGGATGGCTTTGCAAGTGCAATATATCCCAGCTGACTATTTTTTAAAATACAATTGAAGAGCCGAGATCAAAAGCCACATGAGTCCCTTTTGTTTAAAATGAGATATTTACATAAAAATGTATACACCTAAAGTGTTGTTCTACCCGCTAAATCAATACAAAATGGGGTAAGACAGGAAAAAGTTTCTTATTTTGACCACAGAAGAAGATTCAAAATGCTAGACTCAATATGTGCAAAATTTTGGGTATTAGGTACCCAAAATTAAATATAGTATATGGCTCAAAACAAATAAGATTTCCTTTGAGAGAACCAAAATATGAAGGTGCATAATTATACAAATGAAATAGTTTCAATTTTAAAAAATTAAGCTCAGAATTTTAAAAAAATAATTTTCAATGCATTTTTTTATTTTAAATGCATTTTTCTCAAAACAAAAAATCTGGATCCACGTGGTTTCTGATCTCAACTCGTCAATTTTATTATTTTGAATGAGCTGGCTACATGAGCCACCGTAAATGCTAAATTTCTAAGCACTTTATTATTTTTGAGAAATTTTGCAAACTCTATTATGAACATCTTGCCTAACTTTGCCTGACTTTTTACACATTATTGACTGAAAATTAGCTAATTAATTTAGCAAAAAAGCAAGCTACATATCCAATTAATTTAACTTTCAGATATTTTTATTATAAAAGTAGGGTTTTTCGGTTTTAAATTCATTTTACATAAGTCTTCTTAAATAAACGGGGGTTATTAGTACCTCCCCCTCCCCTCCTTCCTACCAAAACTATAATGACTCTGTTAATTTCCCAAAATTACTTCAGAAGCACTCTTATTATAGTATTACAGTTGATTAATAATTAATGAAACCATTTCCTAGCTTGTGTTATTTATGATTATAGCATAAATATTAAAAACTGTTTTCTTGTTTACAATCCTCGTTATTTTCTTATGCTTTCTCAGTTCAATTAAGAAAAGATGCTTTCTCTTGTTTTTTATTGTAAATGTATTAAGTAAAACGTCTTTGCACAAGTTGAATAGCCTTTTCTATTGTTAAGCACTAAAGCATTCCTTCGCTATCGTATAGAGTGCTCTTGGGTATTAAAACTTAAGGTAAATTACGACCCTCAAATAAAATAGAAACAAAATAATACAGCAATTGCTACTTCTTAATACAGGATGGAGAGCATTCAAAGACTAAATATATAAACAGAAAAACTTTCATTTTTTTTTTGTACATTTAAAAATTTATAAATAAATGCATTTCTTTTCATTTGTAAGTCCTGTTTGTCTGTCTGTCTGTCTGTTATTTTGACTTAACTTGTATTCCCTATACAATGTATCTGATTGAATTTCAATAGCACATATATACTTGGTAGCCTCGGACAAAATAGTAAGGAAAAAAATCCCAACTATTTTCTGTTCATTTATTTAAAGGGAAAGTCCCACTTTGTAAACAGTGACATTTAAATATTATTCACACTTACTAGATATGAATAGTTGTGACAGTAATAACTGCTGAAAATTTCCATTTTGGAGAAATCTAAATACATGTTTGGCGCCATTTTTCCAAAAAATTAAACACATTGATAGTCGATGGCGCCCTCTATGCGTGTCTACATGTTTCATAAGAGCCAATACCTTTTATCCAATAGAGGGCGCTCCTTGTTGTCAATGAAATGGCGCCTATATTTGGGATTTGCATTTTCAACCAAACCCATGTATTCGGGGCATTTTTTTATTGGTTGGGCTAGGGTTCAAATCAAATTGCAATTTCCCTTAGGGCCAATTGTACCAACAAGGATTAACTTTAACCCACTGTTAAGCTTAGGTTTTCTCTACGTTCCTGAATTTTCATTGGCCCAAATCGGTCACATGATCAAAATAACCTAGGGTTAAGACTTAACTGTGGTTGGTACAATTGGCCCTTAATTTGTTTTAGTTTTTCATACTTTTCCTCCAACAATTCCATTTCCCTTTTTAATAAACAACAAATAAAAATGTTTCATAATTTGTAATCGAGCAACGAAAAGAATAACGTCATCAGGCAGCAACTGCCCTTTAGATGCATAATACCTTTCAGTTGGATTGTTTCAATTATCAGTTGGAGCCAATCATAATTATGCGCTGCTTGATTCGTGCAATATATACTTAACAACTAATGTTCTATTTTGTCAATTAATTTCAGATCGGCCCCCGTCAGAAGCTACATTCAGAGGCAGTGATTACTTATCGTACGAACGCTCAAAAGTCGGTGGTGACGCAATAGTTAGTGCAACGGACGAAATTTCGTTATATTTTAAAACCAGGCAACCCAGTGGATTATTATTCTTCACTGGCGAAGGAGAGGATTATCTACATTTGGCGATTAAAGATGGAGGCATCGTATTAACCATCAGCCTAGGATCGGGAACTCTCGAAAAACAAATCAAACCACCGAAAATACGATTCGATGACAATCAATGGCACAAAATAACCATACACAGGAAAGTCAGAGAAGTAAGTCACATAATATAAGATTATATATGGTCCTTTTTTGAAAACCATTTAACATTATACTCCCGGACAGCTTATCTATAGAGGAATTTTACTGACACTCGCAAAGCGCTTCCCTGCAAAAGTTAGCTGGACAGCCGGGAAGCGCTTTGCGAGTGCCGGTAAAACTCCTCTATAGATAAGCTGTCCGGGAGTTGGATAATGTATTTTTTAACGCATTCATGAGCCAAAGAAAATCATTTAAAAGTGCATTTTATAATGCATTTTCCCATATAGTTTCAAATGCAATGTATTATTCTATGCCTGGTAACAGCAACGCATAAACAACCGACGAATTATTGTCATCGGAACTAAGTATTTAGGCATTTTCGGAGTCATCTTAGAATTTCTAATGCGTCTTGGAATTTCTAATGTAGGCCTATTTTGGATTTTCTAATGCAGCTAGGAATAGCCAATGCATCTAAGAACTTCTAATGCGTCTACAAATTTCTAATGCATCTTGAAATTTCTAAAGCATTATGGAATTGCTAATGCAAGTTGGAATTTCTAATGTAGCCTATTTAAAAAATGCATTCGTAATGTAATTTATAAGCCAATTTGAAATACATTATTATTACATGTACAATGAAGGAAGTTTGCAAAATTTCGTACAAATTATATGCTTACAAATTTACAATTTTACGATGGCTCGGCTCATTCAGACTGACAGCTCATTCAAAATAATAATTCCATTTAATAATTATATTTTCTGCCTAAAAATTAAATTAATGCTTGAAAATAAAGCCAATAACACCAATACAATAAAACGTGGTTTTTGGATGCAAATTTTACATCCTATGAACCACCGTATAAATGGACATTTTCGTACATTCCATTTTATTTCAAGGAAATTTTCAAACTCACTAATTCAATGGGATGATAAGTGTACTTCCATTTGGTCCTGAATTTGCTCGCCTTAATTCATCTTCGTGGTTTAATTTTCATTGCAAAATTTTCACCCTTAGTCCTATTTTTCAATGAGCTTTCTGATCACCTCTCCAGTGACCAAAGAAAAGTCATTGGACTTGTATTACAAAATATACTTATAACAACTGCGTTTCCCTATTATTACACGTATACATATACACAATGCACAAGGTGTAAAATTCAAAAATGCATGAATAAATATGAAATAAGAAAATTTCGTTTCGTTGTTGTTGTGTTTTCCCCAAGAGACGAAATGAGCAGTCGTTACCTGGCTTTTATCGAGTCCTTATTTCCAGTTTACATTCTACTCTAGTTTGCTTCAAATGATCAAACTGGGAATAAAAACACAATATCGTGCTCATGTATATATCGAAATTTACCTATTTTTTTCCATTCGGATATTCTTTCTCAATGCTTGTATATTCCATATCGCAAAAATACGAAAAATCCAAAATAACACGCAGTATAATAACTTCATCAATTTCAATAACAAAAACTGCACTAACCATTGTAAAAAAAAAAAGATACAGATTGATCACTAAAAAATGAAATCGTTACCTCTTATAGTGACTTTTAGTGGCTTTTTTGAACTACTGATATCGAAGAAATCACTACATATATCGTCGATGTTCGAGGCAAAGTCCCACTTATAGTTATTCACACTTTCTACAGATATGAATGGCTGTGACAACAATAATTGCAGCAGTTTCCATATTGAGAAATCACGAGGATTGATAAATACACGATAGACGCCATTTTCCCATAGATATCGGCAGACACTGATAGTTGGTGGCGCCCTCTAGGACACGTGTCTACGTGATTCATGAGAGCCGATGCCTTTTATCCAGTAGAGGGCTCTACACACTGTCAGTGAAATTGCGCCTATAATTTTGGCTTTGCATTTTCAATCAAATCCACATATTCAGAACATTTATACTTAAAGGGACAGTCTCACTTTGAAACAAGTTATTTTTAAACAGTGCACAATTACTAGATATTAATTTCTGTGCCAAT
>JAQIXP010003837.1:0-12381 GCA_034700285.1 Proteroiulus fuscus
GTGTGTGCAAGCTCAACAGGTGAGTATTTAAGATTATGGAAATAAGGTAAGTAACTTGTGGACTGGGAAATCTAAATCCCAGTCCTAACATGACATTAGAGCCTACCCCTTTTGGGGGACTGTCGTCCCCCAAACAATAGGAAAACCCCCCTTCATTGGTAAACAAACCCCAATTTGGTAAATCCTAGTTATGCCAGTGGCCTTAATGACCAGCATTTTAACTATGAAAAATCCTCTTTTTCAAAGAAAACATGCGACAAAAGTTTAGGGGTTTCTATTCCCCAAATTGTAGTTGTTAATAACATTACATAAAAAACTTGCTGTACAACTTGCGATATAGCCTCTTATGCAAGGTCACAGATCATGGGGGTTTGTGTGTATATTCCCTAATATTTTCGTCTTCTTGTTTTGAACCTCAAAATATTGGAGTTTCAACAGCATTAAATCTTCCTTTAATCAAGAAAGAGTGATGTGCAGCCATTTAGTAATGTGAGTCCCCAAGAAATGGGTTCTGGATACAAAGTATAATAATTGGTTAAAAGTAGAATTTGGATTTTTGGCAAAAAAACTCCCTCAAAAATAGTTTAAAAATAACCGCAAATGCCAATTTTGCCATTTTATTGACTATGAGTTAAATTTCAGGGGAAGGCGCCCCCCCTTCCTGTTATTTGATTGTAGGGGGAAGGCGATTCACACCTTCTGCTTTATGCTTTCAACGTTATGAATATCATGTTCAAAAATAAAATTATGTATGTTAAAAGCCCTTGAACATTTCTTCCCTGTGGCGCCATTTTTAGTCACATTTCCAAAAATATCCATGATAGTAATAGTAATTAAGAAATTACTGTTAGTAGTGTTTTTGATTGGGTAATTGCTAATTTATGGATAAAGCATGCAGATGTTTCAAAATTAAACTTAAGTGTCCCCCTATACATGTAGCAGAATATTAATTTTTGACACCTTGCAGATGTGCAAAAATTAAACTTTTGTTTCCCTCTGTAAATGTACCGAAAGCATTGTTTTGTGAAACCCTGTAAATGTACAGAAATGACACTTTTGTGACACCCGACAGATGTTTCAAAATTAAACTTTTTTTGCCTCAGTGTACATGTACCCGAAATCACACTTTTGTTAGACCCTGCAGATGTTCGAAAATTAAACTTTTGTGTCACCCTGTAAATGTACAGATATCATACTTTGGTGTCACCCTGCAGATGTGCCAAAATTAAAGTTTGTTTGCCCCCTGTAGACTACATGTACTGAAATAATACTTGTGTTAGACCCTGCAGATGTGCCGAAATTAAACTTTTGTCACCCTGTAAATGTACAGAAATCATACTTTTGTTACACCCTGCAGGTGTTTTAAAATTAAACTTTGTTTGCCCCCGTGTACATGTACCCAAAATTACACTTTTGTTAGACCCTGTAGATGTGCCTTTAGCACCTGAATGCACTTGAGTTTCTTCAAAGTGCTATTGCAAAATTATGATATATTTATTTTAGTCACTCATATTGCGGATTTGAAAAGCCCTCACCCCACCCCCCACCCCTCCAATATTATTACAAAGTTTGACAACTATGAAAGAAAAATGCTAAAAAAAACAAAAAATGTAGTAAAATTGGTTATAGCTGACGTCATTGATACTATCCAATACAAAAGTATGCAAATTTCCTTGCCTAAAGCGCCATTTTTGATTAAAATGTGAGAAATTGTGTACAAAAGCATTCCATTTTTCCCGTGTGGCTCAAATATAGAAAGACGGTTTCATTAAAATTAGCCTGCAGCGCCAATTTGTTTTAATTGATACTATCAAAATACAAAAGTATGCAAATTTTCTTGCCTGTGGTGCCATTTTTGAGTAAAATGTAAGAAATGGTGTAAAAAAGCATTTCATTTTTATCGTATGGCTGAAGTATAGAAATAGGTTGCATTAATTTTGTTTAATGGGCAAATTAATGGATGTGCAGATGTGCTATGTTACACTGAATTTATTTCGCTTTTATGCAAAATCTACCAAAGTCAAACTAAAGATTTTGTATTGTTAAGCTTATTATTTCTAAAATAACTTAATTAATTTACTAATGTTAAATATTTCAAAAAAAAATTATAAGAGTGTATATAATAGAGATATTTTTCTATGTGTTCAACAAATTTTAGTTTTTGAACTGTATATTGAACTTTTTGCATATTCATAAATTGTGAATGAAGCTATCGAAATAAAGGTGACAAAATGCGGTAAAATAATTTGGGGAAAGGACGGGATAAAGAAATGTGGTAAGAAATAAAAAAATATACGAAGTGAGTTGATTCAAACCGGAAACCCAA
Source organism: Proteroiulus fuscus (assembly GCA_034700285.1). Classification (NCBI taxonomy): domain Eukaryota; kingdom Metazoa; phylum Arthropoda; class Diplopoda; order Julida; family Blaniulidae; genus Proteroiulus; species Proteroiulus fuscus. Next base: position 2,327 of record JAQIXP010003837.1, read on the forward strand.
CATTTCAGCTCTTCGGAAGCCAACACTATATCAAATGCGCTACCAAAACATTTGAAAATTCTTCTCTGAAATCGCTAGAGGTAAGTGGTGTGGTCACAAACGTGATTTACGAATTCATGAAAAAAGGCATATTCGGCGATTTTTTGGCTTCTTAGTTTAGGTTAAGCCTCGACCCATGATTTCCTATGACTTATACTTTGCCAGCTACCTTCGTACCATCTATTTTTGCTGGCTAAATATTTGAAACTAGCCTTACGGCTTTTATAACATCTGTATCCTAACTATTTCTTTCAAATTTTTACCTATACCACCCAAATGTTCATCTGCTAGAATGGCAGTTTCACCTCAGAAGCTAGGTAATGACATAGCTAGAAATGATGAATGCTAAAAAAACCACAGGTTTAAGTGACTGAGTATATTAAATATGGAAAACAGTGCGAGAAAAGCAAAATGTAGTAAAAAAGAAAACCTCTCTATCATATTATAAAAATGCATGAGTATGATGTTGTAATAATATAGTAGATGTGTTTTAGGAATTTGGAAATGCAAAGGTGTGACTTAGGTGAATATGCAGACCTTACATGGTGTGCTCTGACCTGTAATTCACTTAAACTGAACTCTTCAAATTAGTATCTTATTCATTGGGAGCAAAGACAGTGGACATGTCAGAAGCCTTAAGCACTCTTCTGCACACAACATTGCGCAAGTAGACATCATGAAGGCCAGACAGTCGAGCTACAGCTTTGTAGAAGGGTGTGACAAAGCGAGTCCTATGTTCATTGTGCACTTGTGAGGCTGCAACATACATATGTCCAGCAGAAAAGACTGGTTCAAAGAGTACCACACACACCTTGTCAAATGTTTGACCCTGGCTCTTGTTGATTGTCATAGCAAAAGCAGGGCAAACAGGAAATTGGTGGCATTTAAAGTGCAGAGTCATGTCTTCACTCTGGTAGTCTAGGCTGATACGTGGAATAAGTACATCATCCTCATTGTCTTGACCAGTGGCATTAACTATGCAACTACAGTGCAGCAAAATACTATTGAGGACCTCCTTGAGAACCAGGCGTGTGCCATTGCACAATCAACTGGGAATGCCAAGGTTGCACAGGAGCATGATAATGGAGCCTATAAGTAAATGCAACCAAGTTGGTGGCAGACCATTGTACATCATGTTAAAAAGGTGCTCAGGCTGCACATGCTGATCAAACTCATGCATGGCCTCATCAATAATAGGTGTGTTGGCACCAATTAGTTTATATTCTTGTCCCTCAAGTCGAGACATTATCAAATCATTAAGCTCCATAGCATGTTTGTTTTTCACTGTAAGCACAGCCATGTGTGTCAGTTGGCTGGGGTTACACAATGTTTTGGCTGAAAACATCCAATGTAGTGCCTCATCTAGAGTTGACAGGCACAGGCGCTGTGGTAAGTGGATGAACTCCTCACCAGGGTGACCTTTATCCAAAACATTTAATGCACCTGTACCAATGCCATTAATCCACTGGGCATACCACTGTTGATCTTCATCCATATGCATGTTTTTTTCTGAGTGTACGCTGTTCAAACATAGGCCAGAGATCACTGCACTTATGTGTGGCATCAACTATCTGAGCCTCACTTGCATGTGGAATAACTAGTAAGAGTTGCTTCCAATCACCACCCATGAGTATGGCCACTCCACCAAATGGTAGCTGTTGATGCTCAGGTACTGCCATATCATGCAGTAGACATTCAATGCACTCAAGTGCAAAGCGGGACTGCATAACACACTCATCAAAAATAATTTATCCAAATGTCTCAGCTTAGCAGCTCACTTGCTTGTGCCCATGATCATGGAGATTAAATTGCTTTCAAAGGTTGAGTGGCAGATCAAAAGCAGCATGGGCAGTACAACCTCACCATAGGAGCTGAGCAGCAATTCCAGTCAAATTAACAGCAACCACCTTCTTGTCAATAGCTGTGGCTGCATTAAGGATGGCATTAAATATATAACTCTTTCCAGTGCCACCACCAGCCTGGCAGAAAAAGATGCGGCCAGTAGATGACTTGGATTTTCCAAGCACACGCATGAAGTCATCGGTTAACTCACACTGCTCTTTATTCATGTGAATATAGGCATTGTGGAATCTCTGCTACACATCAGCTAAGTCAATTGCTACATCTATCTCTTCTACAAGGTATTTGTCTACATCAGGTAGGCCAAAGTCAGACAGCTTCTTGTTGTAATGCTTGAGGATTATACTAATATGTGCAAGAGCTTTCTGCTCCATGTATTCAGCTGAGTGGCATGGATGAAATGTAACCATGTATGACTTATACTTGTCCCAGAGCTTATGCAATTCTGTGTTGGTGGCAAATGCAAGGGTAATGGCAAAAACAGCACACAATTACTTTGGCAACTTGAACTTGATTGCTTCTGCCATCATGAGCTCATACTCATTATCATCTTCAACAAGACCAACAGCATGTGCGGCCTCATAAAATGTGTCAAATAGCTTGCCATCAACAGAGCGCATGGCTTTCCAGCTGCAGATTACATGTCACTCTAGAAGTAGAAGATGCAGTAAAGAAACAGTTCCTGTTTGCACGGGTTCACCTAGTGCAGCCTTTGACCCCTTTTGCGCAGCTTTTATGTCCAGTCTTTGTGCCATGTGTACTGAAGTGGAATTTCAAGGTAGCTCATCTTTGACATTGCAGAGTGCAAAGTAGGCTGTAAGCTGGCTTGAGTTTATATGCTCGTGCAGGTGTTACATGGCAGCTTGCTCTTCACCCTCATTGCAGGCCATGAACTCCTCACCAGAAAGGTGGCAGCACATTTCGAATACAGTGTGTGACATGTCATGCATTGGGAATGAGAGAATATGCCACATAGCCTCAGGAGAACTCATGAAGCAACATTGCTCAAACTCTTCAGTCTTAAGTAGGTTGACCTTCTTGTCTGTGTGGGTCCTTGCTTCTTCAATCTTCCTGGTTTGCCATTGAACAAGTGCCTAGTCTGTGCCCTTAGCAAGGTAGTGAAAGAGGTAGAGGAATGACTTCTCAGGACAGGTCACCAGCTTGACATTGACATGGGACTCAAGCAGCATGAGCAAGTATGGATTGTATAGAATAACATGTTGGTTTGTTGCTTCACATTTGCGGAAGGTAATCTTGCATCCATTGTTAGGTCAGCGTGGCTGTGCATAACCTGTGCCTGTGACACATGAATGGTCACTGAAGGATTGAGGAAAATACTTGGAACAGCGGGCATCACCAGGTGTCCTCTTGTTTCCAACCTTTCTGCAAGGCCAGTTAGACTGGTTAACCTCACATAGACCATGGATCATGTGCTTCTTTACCAGCTGAAATAGAGGCTGTTGCTGTGGGCAGCAGGGATCAGGTAGGCAAGCCTGCACCCATTAGTCTAGTTCCTCTGGCATAGAGATGTTCTCTTTAAAAGACAGAAGCAGGTGAATATGTGGCATACCCCGGTTTTGGAACTCCACACAGTAGGCCCAGGAGATGGGAGTGCCCATGCAGCCATCTTTAATAGCTTCTATAAGCATGTGCATTTTCTGATGGAAGATACGGACAGTGATGGCGCTGCAGTCATAGGCTGACTAGTGTTTTATTTTGTCATGTGCAATCTCCTTCCAGTTAGGATTACCACTGAAAGTGATGAACAAGGTGGGTCGCTTTGTGGCAGAAAATACAGCACAGCAGTCTAGGTAAAGTTTGAGCATTGTGCTTGTGACCCAACAAATGATGGTGGTAGGCTGATGTGGCGTCCAATCTTAAGACCCTGATCTGCAAGATGCTTCTCTAAATACTCCTGCACTTCACTCTGTCGTGCCATGTGTACTTTTTTGCCATTACATGAAAATAATTGAGCCTTTGGCATTGCACATTAATGTAGATGTTGCAGAGAAACTGCTGTCCAAGTTTGCAAGTGTCATAGCCAAAATGGTGGTAGCCAGAACCTCAATAGTGCAGATGAAAAACTGACAACTCATGATGTGACACTGTTTTGCATGCCATTGTATGCGTAGCCAGCTGCTCATCATCATCTTCACTTTCCATGCACTCATCATCTGTGTGCTCTTTACTGAAATCATCCTCAGCAATTGCACGCTTGTTCTGCTTAACACTCAGGGCTGCTGTCATGCAAACAATTGTATGGGAAAATGAATCCATAAAGGGTAGCAGCATTGGGTAGGCTAATGGTAAAGTGATTGGGTTCCATTGAGGTATTAAGTTGACACATTGTGTAGGGTCTTTAATGCATGAATAAACAATGACAAATTGTTTGTCATATTTAATGATGTCACCCTCTCAAATGAGCACTGCAACACAGTCAGCAGTGGGTGCATTGAGGCAGCCAGGGTGAGTGTATGGCATGTCTGTCCTGTCAACAACCTTTGATATCATGCTCAGACATGATGTCCATGTGCATTTCAGGCACTAATTTATGTACATGGTAAGCTTGTAAATAGGCACAGCATAGTACATTGTGCTTGTGCATCATTTCATCCAAATCATGCACAAGTTTCCAGTTAAGGTTAACACCCCATGAGGAGGCATCAGCTGCAGCTTTGCGCAGCCAAGTGGCCTCTTCTGGCTCATAAAAGAAGTACTAAGCCAAAATACACCTTTTTTTAGAGGGAGGATGAAGATGAGACTGTTAATGGACCATGGCACCTTGGATAGCAATGGCAGGTGCACCATGTTTCCCCAAATCCTCACATTGTGAGAAAACTGTTGAGGACATGGCCAATAAATTGTTATAGGCAAGTGCCCAGGTCATATACTGAACAGCAAGCTTTACAGCTTCATGACAATCATCCTTGTTTAAGGAGAGATTAAGGTAAAGTGAAGAAAGGGGCTCTGGAAAGTTACACACATTAATGGGTTTCACATTAGTCCTCCCATTGAGGCAGCAAATGGACTCAGTCTCAAAAGCAAAAAGAAGGGCACCACATTTGTGACAAACCTTATCACCTAACTTGCCCAGGTCAATTTTAGGTGGCAGAGGCTGATCAACACATGCATGCAGAAATAACTTAAGATTGCTCTTCATTCAGTTCTTCTGCTGCAGTCTACGAAGGCCATAAATGAGGCGGTGTTGCATAGCATTAGCAATAGGTTCACAGTGTAACTTCTGTTTATTTGTACATGCATGTGCAATAGAATGCAGATGTGCATCTTTACGGCGGCACAGCAAACGATCCTGCTCTGATTGCACTGCATGGGTAGCAGCGTGCTGCTTTGAACTGTGTGTGCGCAGGACAGCTGTGTATTGTTGAGAATATGAGGTCCATTGCATGGATGATTTGATCCTTTAGGTAAGTTTCCGCTTATCAAAAACATGTGTATCATCACAAGCAGGGAAGCCATCATCGATAGTTGCATCATACACTGGTTGGCCAGCGCAGAGTGCATAAACCACATGGCAAAAGTAGGCATTAATGTGTTGTGCAGGCACGTATCCACGGGGGCTATGGGGGCTATAGCCCCCCCAACTGGGTCCAAAAAACTCGCTTGACTAAAGAAAAAGAAAAACATTTGCTTTAAAGATATTTTTCTTCAAAATTTTCTAACACCTGAAGAAATCAACCAGGGATCTATCCTGAAGGGTGGTGCTGAGGGTGCTCATTTCCTCCCCCTTTCCCCCCCCCACATCCCAAAAAGCTTGAAAGACATGGACTAATTTGCACTACCAGTGCCCATGTGTGAAAAATTAAGCACTTCTAATGCATTAAAACCATTAAAAAAATTGTATCCTAAAAAAAATTTTGCCTTTGGCAGCTTGGAGGGCCCACCCCACCCCTTCCAAGGTGAACCAATAGCTTCCTCCAATGGCCCGCCCTGGATACACGCCTGGTGTTGTGTGGCAACCTGTTTAATGGTTTTCCCCAATGCAGCAGTGGATACTGTTACATGATGGTCAGAACCATATATCATTTGTGCAATGTGCTTGAGGTATGTGTGAAACAACTCAGTGATTTGCAGCTTTCATGGTGCAAGCACAGACACCTTCCATGTATTGGGAAATGACACAAACAAAGAGCTGTGCCTTGTAGCATAGTGGTAGTACGTATTGTGATGGCTTGTCCTTCAACTCATGTAAGGAAGCTATATCAAACATGGGTGAAGTATTAGAAGTGTGCAATGGACAGAACCCTTGCAAGGGCAAGAAGATAACTGAGCTATGAAAACTGCATGAGGTGTTATGACACCATTGGTCAACAATAGGCTTGATTGAATGAATGGGCCCTTCAAAGCATCATGCCTGGCAGCAGATGCCAGCATGCAAAATAACTTGTAGCCAGTGTTATAAATGCTCAGTGGCATGCTAAGAGGTGTGTCAAGTAATAAATTGTTGTGCATATCTGGCTGGGCCAGCTTAACAGGTGTGGGTACTAGTGACAGTTGGCAGTTAGCAGTGCATGTTGTGGTATCTAATTGGAAGATATTGGCATGGACATGGTTTGATAGAAAATCGATCTTGTTGCAATCTTTAGTTATTGTTTTTTGTCAGTGTGAAACTGATGCATTGACCTTTGGACTATAACAGCAGGTGGAGGCATGAGCTTAATTATGGCAGAGGTGTCAGTTGTGCTATCCTTTGCGAAACACTGAAAGTTGATGTTTTGGTTGACTAATTATTTGTTAGTATTGTTGATCATAAATGTGTCATTTTTGTCCAGTTGTTTGACAGTTGCCAAGTTTTCTACAAAGTGTGACTTGCAGGTATGGGATGGCTGTAAATGTGAGTTTGATACCAATCCTACTGGAATGATGTGTGCAGCAGTTGATGTCATACAGGAGGTGAATGAGGTATGCTTTATCTGAATAATCCTGTTAGGGATTTTATGTTAGGGTTGCATATGATTCAGAACATTCAACAGCCTTCATAGCATTGGCCACCAGTAGAACACCACAATTGTAGGTGTAAACCTGTATTGGTGCTTCCTCAGGCAACAACAGTGGCATGCAATGTCCAAGCATGTACTTTTGCCAGATTTGTATGCAATGGAGTTGCTGGGGGTGGTAACTTAGTATGCATATCAGGGACATGCATGCTGTCCAGGTAGTCACAAGTAGCCTGACCAGGGCGGTGGACAACTAATGTCCAGTGCATGTTGTCAACATTGACTGGCAACAGTGAGACAGTGTTAATACCACATTGTGGCTGCTGGTGTTTGACAATGGCCTTGCACATTGTTTCAAAGTGCTCAATAAGAACAGCTTCACATTGCTCACCTTGCATAATTGCTTGGTAAATGCCTGCCCATACCATGGGATTGGTGACAATGGCATCTTTATCCCGAGCATAGTCAATAATAAAGTCATGAATGCATTCATCATTCAGCCATTTCGTTAACTCTTTTGCCAGCAGTGGTATGTAGCTACTAACTTGTGTAACAAACATAGACTGTAGCTGAGCGCATGTTTGATGGAGTGGTAGGTCATGCAAATCTACAGTTTTTAGCATTCAAAAATGCTTGTCAATAACAAAAAGCAACCCAGCCAGAGGCAACCTTGCCTCGGTGGTTGTAGTGTCCTCCTGATAAAGTATGGTGATGTGGGTATAATGGAGAAAAATGTGATGCTGATGATGCTTGTATAAGCAAGAAAGCAACCAAATGTGAATGAAGTGCAGAAGAATGAAGTTGTATTCAAGAAACACAAATTGGGATGGTAGTTTATAAATTCCTTATAAAACAGGAAATTGGTAAAAGGTTAAATGTAGAGAAAAGGTAACCTTTAAACACAGAAGGAAGAATACTTGAAACAAGTTTAATGTTGAATTTAGAAAACACATTAACTTTGAACTTGAGAGAACTGAGAACAATGGCTGCAATTATTTGTATGTGGGAGTAGGCATTTAAATATGCAAATATTAAAGGTGAAATGAAAGCAAAGAGCAAGCAAGACAAAAGAAAAAGGCTGGGGGGAATATATATCAGGGTTACAAATAATATAATTGTGGAAAATCATTGGAAAATGTTCAAAAGGATAAAGAAAGATGTGTAAGAATGTCTAAAAATGGTGGTATAAATAATAAAAGAAAAAAAGGAAAAGATAAATGATTATTAAATGCAAATTAAATTTTGCATAAAAAGTGACAGAAAAACTGTATTAAAAAAATATAGAAAATATGTCTGCAAAAATGGTAATGAAAAAGGGATAAATATGAAGAAATGAGCAAAAAAGGCTACATTGCCAAGCAAAAAAAAGTTGCAGAAAATTTGAAAATCTTCTGCAGTCTAAAACTGCAGAAAATCTGTAGTTTAAATCTCATTTCTGAAGTTTTATTGAACAAAAATCTACATAACTTGTGCAGTTTTTATGTAGAAAAGTTGCAATGTTTATTTCTACAGTTTTTATGCATTATTTCTGCAATTTCTCTGCAGTTTTTCTGTATCACAAAAATGTAGAAAAAATGCTGAAACACCGTAGACAATTTACAAAAATATTGTAGAAAAAATGCAGAAAAACTGAAAAAAAACGTGCACGTTTTCTACACAAAAACTGCACAAATTATGCAGGCTTTTGTTCCATAAAACTTCAGAAAAATAGATTTCAATTACAGATTTTTTCCAGTTTTAGACTGCAAATAAACTGCAGAAACTTCGAATTTTCTGCAGATTATTTTTTGCTTGGGGCCTGACAAGGTTTCAAAAATGTTAACGAATTTTTTTAGGGGAGAGGGGGGGAAAGGTATGACAAAAGGTGCAAAATAATGGTGAAAAAATGTCAATTAATGTGCAAAACCATGACATAGGTTTAAAAATGATTGAGGAGAATATTGAAAGAAACTGTAAAATAACACTCTAAATAGTGTAGAAAAAAGTATGTAAAAAAGTGGTAAAATATCTTAGAAATAGGTATGTAAAAAAGTTGCGCTAAAATACCAAAGATAAAATAGAATAAAAAAATGAACCAAAAATGCTGTAAATAACAGTAGAAAAGCAAAGGGAAAAATGCTCCAGAAAAAGAATGTAGAAAAAGAAAAGAGAGGAAAAAATTAATAAAAAGTTATGTGCGAGGTAATATAATTGTTAAGTCCTTTTTCTTGGTGAAAAACCTTAGATAAAACTTAACATACATTTTGTGTTTTATTCGAGACTTAGCAAAAGTAGGGTTCCGAAATCCTTGGATTTCATCTTTAAACTCAAGTCAAAAAAAAATTTCAATACCTTGGAATTACATGAATGGCTCTTTATTTTGGCAGTTCACACATACATGAACATTCGAGAAAAAAAACACTTTCATTAATCAAATAAATTAAAAATAGGAATATATTTCAGATTTTTGTTGTTATTGTAGCATTTTCAAATCAAAAATCGAATTTTCTGGTGGCATGTTCAAATCAAGCCTTTAATAAAGTGGCATGTTAAAATAAAATTTCCACATTTAGTGGCATGATTTAACTCAATGTTTAAACTTTCTTGTGCCATGTTTAAAATAAAATTTCAATATTTAGCATTATGAATAAATCAATTTTTTAAACTTACCTGTGGCATGTTTAAAATAAAATTTCAAAATTTATCATCATGAATAAATCAATTTTTTAAACTTTCCTGTGGCACATTCAAAATTGAAATTTTCAAAATTTAGCATCATGAATAAATCAATTTTTAAAACTTTCCTGTGGCACATTCAAAATTAAAATTTTCAAAATTTAGCATCATGAATAAATCAATTTTTAAAACTTTCCTGTGGCATATTCAAAATTAAAATTTTTAAAATTTAGCAGTAGCATGTTTAACCCCCCTTTTTTCCCCCTTCCTTTGGGCCTTTTACCCCATGATCATTTTCTGCAAGATTAAAAATTCAAAATTTAAGTACTTACTTAGCTTTGATTCCTGCTGCTGCTTTGTCCTTTCCAAATCCAATATGGCACAAACTGAGTTTTCCAAAAATTATAAAAAGATTTTATTTTCGATTTTTTGAAAAGAATTTTTTCGAATGGCTTAATCCCAATAAAAAGATACCAATTTTTGTGCGCTTAAAAATATATAATGACTAGGCTCCTCCTAGTTTTTCCTGCCCTTTTTCCCAAGATG
>JAQIXP010003838.1:0-12378 GCA_034700285.1 Proteroiulus fuscus
AATGGGGGGACGCGCGGATTCAGGGGGGGGGGAGGGGGTCACGGGGGTCATGACCCCCCTAAAATGTTCAAATCAAACTAGAAAATATGGAGAAATATGCAATTTTGGTAATTTTTAGCCCATTTTTGAGTGTTTTTGATCCAAAATAAATCACCTGCAGCGCCATTTTGTGTCAATTTTTTCAATAAAGTATAAAAACTTTAATTATTGCCTATGGCCAAAAATTTTGGAACATTTTTTTTTGGGTAGGAGCTCCCTCAAAATGGATTTCTGGGTGTGGCCCTGACCATGACTCCCCCCCCCAAAACCAAAGTCTGGATCCGTCCCTGATGGGGGGTAAGTTGCAGGTGAGCCTGGTCCACACGTTTGAGTCACCAATTTACAAAATATCTGAAAATTCAACATCCAATAATTCATCATTGCATTAGCAATTAAAAATTAATGTTTAATTAATGGCCATAATTATAAAATAAATCGTAAATTAAGCACTGTAAAATTTAGCAAAAGAGTATGGAATATCAAACGTATTAGGACAGGGTGCGACATGTGGGGAAAGGGGGGGGGAGGAAGGAATATGCAGAACAGTCATTTATGGACAACCCATGACATCTTTCAAGGTGTGTATTGGTATTTTGGCCAGTCATGGCAATTGTTAGTATAGTCTTATGGTGTTTTAAGAAATGTCTGACAAACAAAAATCAAAATATAATAAAGTAAAACATTCGTTTTCTATTTACTGTTATTTGTCATAAAAATAATGATAATTTCAATCATTTTCTCGCACCTAGCAATTGCATCACTGCTTTTGCAGAAAATTTCCTATTTCCAATCTTGATGTTCCCCAGTTGAGATTCAACAGAGACAAGAAATATATCAAAAATGGGTAATTTGGTTTTTCCAATCCTCTTACCGATCGAATTTAACATATGTTGCACTAGTAATCAATAATTCATTTTTGCCACTTTTTCACATTTCAGGGCTCATTCCATGAGTATGCATCACAATGCAGTTTTACCAAAATTTGCAAACTTTCCCTGCTCAAAATAACAGTATTTAGCTTTACATTTATTCCTCTCGATATTATTTTCCCAGAAATTTTTAAAGACTTCAGCAGCAGAAACCCATATTAAATAATTATCATAATTAGATATGCTAAACGATGTTATTCCCAGAACAGTACCATTTTCTATATACACATTAATTTCATTAAAAAAAATGTAGGCCTAATATAAAAATCGATAAATTGGCATTATCAATGAACCAATTTTCTTTTGCACTTATATAAGGAGTTACAAAATTGTAAATTAGTGATTACAAACTTTATGGAATGTATTAGAATTTTTCAACAAATCGTTTGCCCTTGAAAAAAAATAAATTTTCACATTTGTATGGGAAAACAGCTTGATGAATACTTAGCTTGTATCTCAGCTTTCTCTGATTTGCTAGATCGGTATAAAGTTTATAATTAAAACTTTACAATTTAATTACAAACTTGACATTGCCAATTATTAAATTTTCATAGGGTAATTATTTTTCCAATTACATGACTTTAGTAAAAAAAAAATAGTTTGTTGAATTACATAGTCCTACCCTGTTATATTTAATGACAACCCAATTAAAAATTTAGGAAAACTTATCAAATATAACTATCAAAAATAAACATAGAAAAGCTACTACTTTTCAATAGACAATGTAGCTATAGTCTGAACTAGTTAGGCATAGACCTCTTAGGGCAAGTCAAACTTAAAAAAGTTTTTTTTAAATTTTGTGATGCATTAATTAAAACTATCAAATTTATAAAATACGGCATAAGCCTATGGGCAAAATAGATGACAAGTAATATTCCCCTTTCAAAAGTAAAGCGCCATCTATGATGAACAGATTTCAATTGCAGTTTAGCCTATACTAAAATGGCAAACAGTTATTTGTCATAAACGCATGGCGCCATCTATGAGTGGCCCATAAAAAATGGCAGAAAATTTTTTTTTATCAAATGGTGCATTATGGGAGTACTTTTAAAAAGGGAATATTGGAATCTAAAAACTATACTAATTATAGCTCATTCTCCCTCAGTACTCCTATAATACAACATTTGACAAAATACAATTCCCGATTGAAGGCCATTTTACCCAATCACATCAAGTACAGAATCTGTATCCCGGATAATGTCTGAAGTCTATAGATTGAAAATAACATGGGCCACCATTTTGTTTCAGTAAAATCGCTATAGTTTAAAGTAATTCAACCTAGATGGCGCCTTCTTCCTATAAAACTGGATCAGGAAATTTTCTGCAACAAGATGCAATAAGGCAATGTAACTGTATCCTCGATGGATGTCAATTAAAATCATGTTCCTCATTCAAAATAAAAACATAAATAACAATTTTAAAAAAGCATGCAAAAATTAGTCTCACACTGTAGGTACGTATTCGGTGGGGAAGCTGTTAGTAGTGTAGGAAATTAACATGGAAGTTTTGCCAACAGCACCGTCCCCCACAACGACAATTTTAATGGCCCGACTCCCCGTTCCCGCTCCATCAGTGGTCATCCTAATCCCAGAAGAAAACAGAAATAAAATTGAAATTAAAAAAAGGAAAAAGTGAAATGTGCAATTATTGACAAAGCATAAAATAAAAAAGTCCCCAGTTTAGTAAGTTCGGCACACAGCGTTTACTACACCTTGGCTAGAAGTTCAGGGAAAGTTTCACCTTATTTTTATTCTGGTATTCTAGAGGACAAAATTCGTCCTTGCACGTCACAAAATAGTTTGCATGTTTTATACTCTTAACTGGTATGTTTAATTAACTCCAAGGACATTATTGTTCGAACTACCTATATACCAGGTGATTCCTTATAAAACTATAGCCCGGTGTACATTTGGTTGCATTATTACCATGTCATTTAAATGGAAACCATTGTATATGTTATACTCATGTAGATTTTACACGATGTTATAAAATCCGATACCAAATGTTATTTATTTCAGTTATACGTGACAAACAGGTTAAACTCTGACTACCATTCAGCTAAGTTTTTTTTCCAACAATAGGCTACCCTAGTAACCATGCCATTTCTGAGAACATTCAGTTTTGCGCAAGATTTAAAAAAAAACTAAAATTTTCTAGAAAAAAATGTCGACCATCAGCAAGTTTAAATGTTTAACTGGGCATATTTCCTGTTAATTAAACGGATTAGGCCTATAATAAATACAAACAAGCCTCTTACAGAATTCATAGCATGGTGATTTCCCTGACTTTGCATGACCATTTTCCTGACAGGTACTTATATTATTTTCATCCCAAACATTTACTTGCGAGCTTTTTTTTAAACTCGGATCAATTGAGTAATAGGTCAGCATTGAAACCATTGATTCATCTAAAGGTGCATGCACACTATATCACAAAACGTGTTATATTGCAAAGTTATAAAACTTGTTACAAAATGAGAAGAAAAAAGCTACCGGTATATAACATGATGTTATTTAACAATTTTTATCGTATTGCATCCATATTGTATCATCCAATAACACATTATGTAACAAGTTGTATACAACAAACATAACCAATTTCTTTATATAGGCTATAACGTTGTTTTGTGATATAGTGTGAACGCACCTTTACACTAACCACGGCTATAGAGAAGTTCCAGAACTTTAGAGTTACAATGTTCATTTCCAAGTATATAATACCCTTATAATCATTAAAAGTTAATAAGTCCAGGCTACAAATTTAAGTAGCCTATTTAAAAAGAAAAAAATAAGGGCATATTTCTTCACTGCTTTTTCTAAAATAAACAATTATAATAATAATCTAATTTCCCTGACCTTTCCAGGTTACTGAGCCCAATCAAACTATGTTTTTGAGTCCAACTCTACACTAATAACTTGTAAGCACCCCCACCCAATTGTTATAATTTAGCAAGCCTTCAAATTGATGGCCACAAATCTCTCATCTAGTTTCTCCATCCGGCTAATCGAATAAGGAACATAAAAAGAGCACATTTCCGACTTCAATAATTATAAACTATAGAACAGATGAGCATTTTTTTTCCAGTCAAAAATGTCGAGTGAGTGGGTGTTTAAATGTCACTTCTGGTATATATTGGCCCTCTCTCTCATTCCAATCCACCCATTTAAGCTGCCATTATAATATAATCAGCCCAGTCAGTGTCACGTGATGACCCAACCCCAAAAAAATAGGGCACAAGATTGGGAAAATAAAAATACTATCAAAAAGTTCCCATATACAGCATTTCTATTATTAAAAATACGATAGGCCTAATTCAATAAAATGGGAGTGTACGCGTTCGATTTAGGCTTCAGACTCGATTCGATCACATTCGATTTGGACGTTCCATTTATATAGGCCTAACTACCCAATTTGGCCCTACTCCAAAAACTCCAATAAACTTTCACACACACACACACACACACACACACACACACACACACACACACACACACAATTTCACTTTCAATAGCCAAGGCGGAAACGCCAAATAACATTCCACCCCCATCCCGAGCCGAAATAAAAATAAATCAAAAAACTTTCATACGCGATTTCTCTCGCAATTTAAAAAAACTCACCTTTAACGAGCCTTTTTAAAAACCGCCAGATTACTGTAGCACAGGTGTGCTGGAGGCTAATACCCGCCAGCGAGTGAGAACGATTCGGTAGTTAAAAAACAACCACGATTTTAACCACCGGCACCAAACCCTAATATAGTTAATGACAAATTAGGTTGTTGCTGAGCCTCCTGGCAGCCACTTAGTTCCTTCCACTAGTCCAAACTTAATTTAATTTCCTGCCGGGTTGCGATTAAAAAAAAAAAATGAGTACAAAACGCTCATACGCCTAACGGCACCCTCAATTGTGAGTAAAACCACTGACGTCACCGACATTAATAACTATTGCACATCAGTAATAAAAGAAAGTCGAAACGAGCAACTGGATTAAAACAAATATGAAAACAAACTGTACATAGTTTTTGAAGCCTTCAACTTTTACCAAAAATGCGAGTTGTGCGAATTTTCAACCACTCATGCACGCTCGGCGCATAATAATTAATCCACTCAAGGGTAATTATATTATTATTTTTTTTAAAAATATGACACCAACTCGAAGTTGTTACATTATAGCCTCACCCTGAGCCCGGATTAGATAAGATCATCCACCCCCAAAATAAGAGGATGTGACTAGGATGCACGTGTTACTTTAGAAACACGCAAGAAACCAGATAACGAGTGAGATAAAATGTTTATAGCCATTAAAAGTTACTTTCACTAAGCTTTCAGTCACTAAACACTTGTATGTAATTTATGCACTTTTAGGCATACGTGCAAAGAGGCATTGCGCTTGGATTCCGACAAGATTTTGTTTATATTCATACGGTCATATGAAATCCAGAAGGTAACAAAAGTATAGACAATGTCCAGTAATGTAAATGCCATGCAGGCAGTGTGTCCAAGAAGATCGAAGATGCCTGCCTTACCCAAGATAGATGGAATTACTGATTCGAATTGTATGTATCCTATTTTTAGTTAAACGTAAGTACTTAGTACTAGTAGAGTTAAAACTTACTGAATGGTAATTAAAAATAATCACCAACAAAGACATGTTTAATGTCTTTGTAACGTATACCCTAGCTTCTCTAGAAATATATTGGCAGGTTGGCTTACAATGAGTTAAAAGGTTATCACAAATAAAAATACATGTAGAATAAAAAATCTTAACTGCCCTGTTATTTTAGCAACGTTAGTGGCACATGATTTCAATAAATAAATCCCATTGTTACGACTTGTTATGGTTTTTAACCATCCTGTTTTCATGTAAGAAATTTGAATTTCCTGAATAAAGAACTGTTTTCAAAGTGAAATCTTGATTTCATCAAATGGGAGGCAAACCATAGAATTCTGTAGCCAAATTCAATCGATTCAATTTGAAGGGATCGTCTCACCTTGCAACAAGTGATTTTTTTAAAGCCAAAGACAGCAAAATGATCCAATCTGGAACAGTATAAGCAATGAAATCCCAACAGAAAAAGTTGATGAAACACAAACCATAGAAAACCTGTGGCCTTTAACAGCTAGCAAATTGTTTCAATATACGAATCGATGGACTTACTACATTTTATAAATAATGGAATCGATTATTGATTTCCCGAAAACACACTTCTGGGTCCACCAAAGTCAGTCTGTCTCTACGGTATTTCAATGATTAAAACCACTTATTCTGGTTAAAAATCAATGGCATTCAGGTTTAAGACCCCCCCCCCTTCCTTCCCAAAAAAAAAAAAAATTCTGGCTATGTTTTTGAGGTTGATTATGAAAGTGGTAGTTACAAGGGACAATCAATTCCACTGTACGGTAACCATAGCTTACTAGATTAATTATTCCCCAAGCTAACAAAAATTATGGAACTAAAATCCTCTGAACCGTTTGGTGCATTAGGCGTATTTTGGCGTTGTTACCTGGTCATAC
This sequence comes from Proteroiulus fuscus, assembly GCA_034700285.1. Classification (NCBI taxonomy): domain Eukaryota; kingdom Metazoa; phylum Arthropoda; class Diplopoda; order Julida; family Blaniulidae; genus Proteroiulus; species Proteroiulus fuscus. Next base: position 6,479 of record JAQIXP010003838.1, read on the forward strand.
GCTGTAGTCATCCAGTTTACAAGTAGTTCTTAAAACTCCATCATAGGATACAAACAAAATGATAGGCCTAAAATGCAAAAGTTCTGCAATCAGTAATTTTCCTGTAAGAAGCATTCCTGCATGTATGGGGCCACTTTTTCCTCAACACTTATGACTGTAAGTATGACATGTAATCGGAGAGGAAGAAGTGGCCCCATGCAGGAAAGCTCCATAATTTCTTTAATCTCATTTGATACTCTACCTACGGTATTTAGGTACCAAGTAGCTCAGGAGTGAGTAGCCTTCCGGTTACCCGGCATCGTTATCCAAAATGCACAAGCAGCAGACGCCGCAAATAAAGCACTCATGGTTCAGACCCTGTTACCAAATGGTAACAGGATCATATCGCCAAAATACGCCTATTGGATGCTACTAATTGCTCATTGGCTCATTTGCTAGCCCCTGCACATTGGTAGATCATACGTTGAAGTGATACGATACATTCGATACTGAACCGCTAAGAGTGCCATCTACGTCTCACTCCTGTCCATAGACATTGCTCGTAAGGTCAGGTTGGTTGGTTGGTTGTAACCTTCTGAAACTTGGGTATCAGGATCTTCGGGGTGTGAAAGCCCTCTTGTTATTGTGGTGGAAATACCATCCGGCACAGCCACATATCTGGCGTCCTGTTGAGTGGCATGTGAGGAATCTGTTCCTCATTGGCTCATTTTCGAGCCCTCCGTTTGAAAGGAGTTAATCGTAACAGGCCATGTTTAATATAGATCTGATGGTTATATGCACTACCGGTACCACAAGAGTTGAAAGATTTGAAAATCGTGGTCATGCATGATTTTGAACATCCAACACTGTCAGGCTATTATTACCTATTGATAATATCAAATCAAATTTGCATGGTAAACACCCTCTGCAACTTAATCTGACCTCCTAAGTGGGTGGGTGGGGGGTTGATTATAGTATTACTCAAAGATCCCAAAAGAATAGATACTCAACCTAAAGCTTCAAACAATTGAAAACGCGCTATCAAGGGGCATACATTGTAAATTATACTTAAACCGGGCAAAAGAACGGCATAAATATCCCGATAAATATCGGTGATATTTACCGTGTTTACACCGTTCTTTTGCTCAGTTTCAGTATAGTATATGGACTATGCCTACAGTACCTAACGTCACAGCCAATTTTATATTCATTTCCAGGCTATAAGTACGTTAACTTGCTAAAATAGGCCTATGCCAGAACCTAAAAACGTTAACTTCTTTACGAAATTCCATAAAAAGGCCTTGAAATACTCTTACACTGAAATGTATTGTAACAAATTATCATGACTCAATCCACAAAAATACTTATGATCAAGTTTCGTCTTGCGCAATCAAGGACCATTGTTCATTGACCACAGCTCCATTAGGGAATATTAAAACAGCAGCATATTTAAGTTTTCTAACACTTTAGTAACAAATTCAATGGTTCCCTACCTTACCAAACGATGTCTAATTATAATCCAATCAGTATTCTGGTCCAAATAAGTATAAAATCCCATATAAATTATTCGATTTCAAGTCTTGCACATTTTCACACACATTCTACTGGCGCACCATTTACAAAAAGACCGATCACGTGACGTCGCCCGGACTGCCACCTATCCGTCGTACAGGGTGTCTACAAATTCACCAACACAAATATTTCAAGTCATACTGTTGCCATTGCTAAGAAAAACAAAAATAATTAAATATTATTTACATCCTCTACAATGCACTTTATTTTAGTCTTAAGAGTCAAGAGAGCAATCACTGTATAATTTCGTGCCAAAAAAAGCATCTGTGAAAATATGGTATTTTTTTAGTTTCAAAAAAATTAAAAGATTTCTGATTTTTTCAGGACAGAAGTGGGAATTTTTTCAGTTAAGAAATTTAATATTAACAACACAACATTAAAAGAGAAAAAAGCAGCACAAAATATTTTACAGCGTAACCAAAATAAGGTCAACAGTGGGGGGTCAGAATGCAGAATCCATTTAAAAAAGAGAAATACTATAAGCAATTTTCATTTCCATAATCACATAGTGAGTATGAAAGAAAATCGATAGTTTTTGCACTTACGTTTTTTTTTATTTTTAAGGCAAAAGAAAATATGACAACAAAAAAAATGGGGGGAACATATCAATATAACGGCATGTCATATTACCAACTATGAGTAATAGTTCAATTGTTCTGTCATTATGGAAAGTCAAAAAGTTGTTGATTCCGAACCCTGCAACCATGAGCATCGTCGAGCCGCTTCATCCTAGAAACGGCCAAGTTTCCGATCGCCTAGAAGCCGCTTTAAGAAGCACTCTTTCCCACATGAAGAAAAAATGAGAAAAAAAAGTAGAGTACGCTGCCCAATACTGTTCTTAATAGGGTACCGTGATTTTGGCATATATCGCATAGCCCAAATGTAGAAGAGGATTTTCGGTGAACCCTCTTTTGCTCATTTCAAAATGTGCCTTGGTGTGCTTCTTGCCAAAAAAAAAGCACGTCTCAGCAGGCGGAAACACGTGACAAAAAAATTCTGAGCTCTGCTGCGTGAGTTTAACGCAAACCAAAATCGTACAGATTACGAATGTCAGGCATCTTCAAAATAATTATGGTTAACGTTTCATTTTGACACAGAAATTTCTTTGTCTCGTGTGAACAAACTAAAATCTTCTTTAGGACTTTTTATGCTACATATGTATACACCTTCCTGCAAAAGTCAACAAATAATATTTATTTAGTTGGAACAAAAAAAGAAGAAAAGAAAAATAACTTATGGTATAGTCGGTTCCAATAATTTTTGGCGCTGGGTCCTTCACCTTGCGTTGGTTACATTTTCATTCATTGCAGTTGCCTTCACATGGGGACTTCCATTGGCTCTCGGAAGCATAAGGAAAACTGTAGGTTAGGATCTGTCAACTTCTAAAATCCAAACCTACAGGCCATAAGTTAGGATTTGCCCAGTGAGCCAATGGAAGAAGACACCATCCATGGCAACTGCAAACGATGAAAATACAACTGAAGCTAGGTGGCGGACCCAGGGCCAAAAAATACTGGAACAGACTACAGGCCAATAAACATCCAGCCCTAACCTATGATATACGGTATATTGAAATTCTTTAATTTTGATGAATGAATGTCAATACAAATAACCCAAATTGTTATTTTTAAATACGCAGAATCAATATTTTAGTAATTTCTGATATTTTATCTATGAAATTTCGATGCAAATTTCTTCAATCTTAAATGCAAACCAAAACTAAGTATTATTATGCAAATACCATGATATAATATGCATTTTTTGTTATATACTGATAAATAAATTTGAATTTAATGCAAATTTAAATGTTGTACCTGGTTTTTTTTACATTTTCTTTTTTTTGAAAAATGCACCACAGGTTAGTAAAACAATTAAGATTGATATGAATTAAGTTGGTTACAATACTATTCAAATTAACTGCAGAGTCACTCAAGCTTAATTGCTCGGTAATTAGAAGTTAATTACAAGCATAGCTGATAGCTAGAAAATTGTAATCACTCAATAAACATTTGTCAAATAGGGAACATTATACAGTTAACCATATTATCTGCAAACTAGTTGCAAAATATATAAAGTTACCCAACTAAAATTATTGAAGAGATTTGAGTGAATTGGCAATTAAAAGGCTAATCAGTAGAAAGCATGTTTACGATCATACTTTGAGAAGTTGCCAAATTGTGTCAAAGGGTGAGGAAGTGTTGTGCATGCATGCTTGGAATAACCAATTGGCTAACGTGGTGGCAATAAGATCGTGCAATTGATGGCATGGGATAACTATGTAGCCGATAATGGCCAATTAGTGGCGTTTTGGCAATATGGTCTATACACCGCGACGTGTGACGCAGTACAATGATGTCCTTTTTAGTTTAAACGTTCCAAATTTAAACACTAAGTACTAATTTTTAAAAAAATTGACCTTCAAATTTTACCCAAGGGCAAAATATCAGTGAATAACATGACAAATCATCTAATATTTGTAATAACTAATATCAACAGTCACTGATGACACATAGCTAAAAAGTTAGGACTGGATTTAAGCACAAAAAAAATGAAATAAAGTTATGACTAGAACTGAAAAGCATACCTATCTTCAGGAGTTCTCGCTAAATATTCTCTTTCAATCAATCCTTCAATTCTCTTTTTAATGATAACCGGACTTGGTAGGAATCTAGACTTCAACTGCTCAGTAACCTACAAATGAAAGAACAAAAAACTCCAGTAAATGCGCATTTTGAAGGAAGACGAGAATAATCAGCAATGAGAATCCCGTGAACATATACTAACTTCGGCTACTAATATACTATGTTGCATCCTTCTTCGAGCCTTCATTATGCGCACAATAGCAGCCTCAATCGTGGCAGAAGTCAAGGAATAGTTTAACAATAAATTTAAATTTTAAGAGTTTATGCCATTTAAGCAAAACAATGTACATTCACCTCCAACAAATCCGTTTTATAAAAGGATATTCATGTTTTCTGTCTTCATCCACTTTGCTTCGAGTTTCCTTTCGCTCTGGTTCGGATTCGCCTTTTGCGGCAACTATGAGTAATACAAAAAAAGCCTGCAGCTCCTTCTTGCAATAAAATCATGCAAACTATCAACCAATTCCAAGCTCTACCTGTTTGTATTTTAACCCGATGTAATTTCGACGTGAAACTATCATTTACATGAAACACGTGGCTTGATTCTGCAAAAGTACATGTATTATATATCTAGTCAAATCCAATTTCTGGGAAGTTCATAAGTCAGGTGATGAAGAAAACCAAATTTTTGAAAACTCCCTCCCCCAGTTCCCCCTTCTATATCCACGGGGATAATAGTTCAGCTCTTCCTTCCCCCACTTTCATTTGTGATCATCATTTTTGTGAGTGTTCAAAATAACGAGGGAAGTGAAATGGCGCTTGAGCTTGTCCAAAACTATTCTTAGGGTGACATTTCAATAAAGTCCTCAAAATTCACCCAAGATTTCATTCAAATGCCACTCCAAAAATTGAGAAATTAAAAAAAATGATGTTGGGGGTGATGATTTCCTTTTAAAGTGTCTAGGAATTCCAAAATTCACCAAATTCCTTTCATATTCAACATAAAAACGATAAATAAAATGCCACATAGGTAGCTGTTGCCAAGAACTTAACACAAAAATTCCTAGAATTACAAAAAACTCCTCTAAAATGCCTTTGCAATGTACAAAATTCCAATTTTGTTGTCCCCCCCCCCTCCCGTTTCTTCCCTAGTCATCAAATTAAGCGTGCAAGGGACCATACCAATCAGACAAGCAAAAATGAATGTTTTAAGTTCCTCCCCTTTTTCTCATCAATGACTGTAGGATTGGTCTTGGGCCCCTGTACCCCATCTCCAATTTGCTATCTTAAATTGATCGTCCCATCTACTTCCCATGCTATGATTTTAGCATGACCAAAGGCCAGATCCTCCCTCGCTCACTCTTGAAGACTGATCACATGATTTATAAGCGCTCCCTTTACTTGAAAAATATTACTATTTAAAGATGCACTATCGTACATAAGTTTTTGTTCCAAAATGCGGCTCAATATACGCATCAGGTACATTTTATTCGCTGGCATAAGCACTTTCATTAAGGGGGCTGTCCACACTTTTAACAGCATGGGCCTATGGGGTTAAATTCGTCTTCTTCAAGCTGTTCTAACTAAAGAACGGGTAAAAGAAGAACAATGGGGTTTGATTTTTATTAAAGATTATTAATTTTACTAAAAGTTGTTGGCTGATTATGACGTCACATGCATTCTGAATGTGGTTATCGATTTTCAAAGTTGACCGTTCCGTTTTCCCATGCTATTTTACATAGACGTGAAATTTTTCACAAAATTGAA
>JAQIXP010003839.1:0-12378 GCA_034700285.1 Proteroiulus fuscus
ATTGATTTATTCACTACACACTTTTTTAAATGTATTACTTTTATTTATATCATATTATATCTTATAATCCAAAAAAATTCTTCAAATTACAAACAATTTATTATGTTAAAATGTTATTCCTGCAAACTTCATGGTGATGGCACCTGGGATTTGAACCCACAATGTTCACGTTATGAATCAAACAGGCTAACACCTGAGCCACTCAACTCGACTTCTAGAAATTCCAAATACGAGCAACAACAAGCCAAGCTCATAGGTCACTTTTAAGATTAGGGTTCAACCATTATTTGAGAAATTAGACGAACTGCTTTTCATAGCCAAATACGGGTATATATTCTAGTTCTAGCCAGGTATGTAGTTAGTTCTAGCCTCAAAACATGTTTCCTAGGAAAAATACAATTTCAATAGGAAAATGACACATTTTAGAAAATTCGTAGTAAATACATCAAATGGTTTGAAAATATTATTTAACCATCAAGCCATAGGCAAATTTGTGTAAAACATGTGTGTGGAAAAATTAAAAGCATAGCTGAAATGGTTTAGAAGTTATAATAGTTTTAATTAGTGTCTAATTTTTCATTGTTTTTCAAATAAAAAATAAACCAAATTTTTTTTCGAAAAAGTGGCTCATCAGACTGTAGCCACGGAATCGGGCTACCATTTGCAATTGATTTCAATTTTATAACTATAAAAGCCTAGGAGAAGAGACATTTTTAATTTTGCCATAGACCCCCAGCAAAATTAGGAGCGCCATCTGTTGACTTGTATCACAACTAATGACGTGGGAAGCCCCACCTTAAATAGCAATATCTGGAATTCTTAAGAAGTTATATTTGCTATATTTAGATAGAAAAGTCTACAAAAGAAGAGTACACAGCTGTAATAGCTGAAGTTCAGTCTACCATTCTGGATATTGGTGTTGCAATACTCCCAATTTTTAAATAGCAGAGTTTGTTGTCTACTATTAGCATGCAACTCATTGTTCACCAAAATTTCTCATCAATTCAGCAGTACTCAAAAAACTTGCAATTTTTTAGCTTATTGGATGTTTGCAAGGAGAATAACGCAGCCATGTTTCCCTTGTTTTTATTTTCTCTTAAGCCAATCTCATCAAGGGAATTATGAGATCTTACTATCCTGTAGCTTTCACCTGATGGATCAAATTTAAGTGAAGAGGAAGCAATGGTTCTTTGTTGGGAAAAATACATTGATTCAATTGCAGAGAAGGGAGAAATTGCTTTTTGAAGGACTATTAACTTTTAGTATTCCATAGATTGGAATACTGAAATAGATGGAAATGCTGAAGAAGATTTCTATTATGGTCTATAATGAAGGAAGGTTACCTCATGCTTCTATATGTCCATTAGAGCTTATTTCTGCCTTTTGCACACTTTTAAAATTTTGAGATGATGAACAGGGATTTAGAAAAAAGCCATTGCCAACAATTTTTAAACCATGATGATACATAACAGACAATGGCAATGAGCAGTTACAGAGAGAATGTTAAGTATAGCAAGCTCTCCATTTATATTCCATCAATAGTTGCTTTCTGTTAAGTATTGTCATGGCTTGAAAATGGCTGGAACCTAGCAAGCGAAAATATTGCCCATGGCTTAATAAAAACATTCACTGGATTGAATGCCTCATAAATCCTATTAACTTATATTCTCACAATTTACCAAATAACTCCTTTATTATTCATGCAATTGTTGTTGTCCATGTGACCTTAAAAAACTATAGTCAATCTCTAGCAAACATCTACTGTAATCTGTTATTTTGGTGGATTTTGCAACATTAAACAGTGGTTATTTCAAGCATATGTTACCTTAAGATTAGCAATAAAAAAGTTCCCATAAATGCAACTTAAATCAAATGTGTACTACAGTGTAATTTTGCAAATTAACTATAAAAGTTGAATTATAGCAAGTATTCTTTGCAAAAATGATTAATTACAGCTACCTGAATATGATCAAAAAGCAATGTGTATTCATAAAATCCTTCTAATGACACCAATATCAAGAATGTTTTTCAGCATATGGCATGATGGTCAGATACAGTTGCAAGACAGATGACAAAACCTGTTAGCTTTCTAGGTTAAGAAAGTTTTAAGTAAGGAATCCATATAATCTTAAAAGTCAGCATTATTGCTAATTCTGGTTTTAAAAAATTTATTAGTTGCCCAGGCCAGCATGTTTCCACTTACTGGAACTGTATGCTATTGCACTCCTTTAAATAGAAATTTCAAAATAATTCCTTAAATTGATAAAAAAAAGAAAATTCCAGAATACATTGTGTACTGCTTACCAAGGGTGTGTGATAGACACTAAAGATTATTAGGGATTCCTTGTATGATTCAACCATTCTACTTGGACGAATGTGATGCAAATTTCAAAGATATACAGCAACATTAAGATCTTCTTGTAAGATTTAAATAAAGCAAAATTGAAGACACTACTTATGTATGTAATTTTCAATGTTAAAAAACCCATTTTCCATTATATATCCACTACTCACTTCTTGATCCCACACTTCTTGTTCACTTCAGGAACTTCTATACTGGTTTAGCAGACTCGCAGACACACAGGTTAACTATTTATTGATTAGTAACTTAAAAATTTAGGAATAAATAGCAAAAAGAATATGCAACTAAATTCATTGTCATTTCCTGTGGAAGCCCAATTGCAATTAATAGCATTATTGTTTGGGCAGCTCTCCCTTCAAAATAAGATAAGTCATCAAATTATTAACTAAATTAGCATTAATTAACATTAGTTGGACTGGTATTTCCCAAATAAGGAACTGCAGTGAAGCAAGTTGTCTCAAGGGTTACCAGTTCTGGATTAAAAATCATTGTGAGGGTTTCAGCAAGAAAACTCATTAACTGATTAAGAATTTCAACATAATCGACATTAAATAAGTGATGCATTGCCATGGTCATAATTTGCATATTCACAAATCAACATTTTATTCATGGATAAAGAGTTCCTTTAAGGCAATTTAGAATGTGACACAGGTATGCTAGGACACCCAATCATCACAGCATGAATTATTTCAGAAATTCTTTCTACTGAACTCTACTAAAACTATTGCAAATATGAGATTTGTTTTTTCCAAAAGGTGTGTTGGAAGCATAGGCACCGAGCACTAAAACTTGTAAGTAGAAAATACAATACTGATACATTTTTACTTGGAATGCACATTAAGTTTATTACTTAGATATCCATTTTGAAATGTGTATTTTACTTTGAGGTCTAAGTAACTTTGCATATTTGATACAATTTAGCATTATTAAGTAATGTCTTCCTGCATGTCAAATTTTATGCTGTTACATTGTCTTTTGAGAAAATGTAAAAATGATGACAAAACCAACATTGTTAATAATTCAATTTAATAATTTTTTTCTATTTTAAGTCTGTTTCATTCATTATTGTAAATGCTTTCCTGAAAGTATAACAATTACGCAACCACAATGTAGGATTTTTAACATTATAATAAAGAAAATAAAAAAGGTAATAGCATGCTTTTATGTTTGCTAGATTTATTTACATTTAAAAATTAATCTTTTCTCAAGATTAACTTTTTAACTACTTAAATTCAGGAAATAATTCAATAACCAATAACAAACAGATATAAATGCTACATTATTACAAGAATTAACCAAAAGGGAACAATTGCAATTAGTTTTAACAATTAGTCATGTTATTCGAAACAAAGCACTTGAATTCCAAGACATAATGACTGAAATTATTCAATGAAAACAAAAATTAAAAAAAATCTTTTGTAACATGAGCATAATGACAGCTTATTTTTTTCATTTGACTAAATCAGGAAGCAAGTTTTTAATTACATAGGATATGTAAAATGATAAAACATAAAATCTGAATGAAATCATTTACATAGATAACATTTTCTTAGATTTTCCGTGAAAGTTTAACGTTTATCATTATATTTGTTTTAACATATAAATGAAACGAGACAGTAGCTTAATAACCTAATGCTTTATGCACTTCTGACTGGGTGGGTTTTTAGGCTTAGTTTAGAAGGCTTCACTACGTTTCTTGGTTCTAGGGGTAGGATGACTAGCATGGGTGCAACCAGAAAATTTTTCTGGGGGAGGGGGGAAGCAACCATATACTGTATATACAGGCGCAGATCCAGAAATTTTCTGAGGGGGAGGGGATTAGGATAAGTGGCATTTACATCTGGGGCTTGAGTGGGATACTAGAAATAGAAATCTGGTTGACAAAAGTCCCCCAGCAGGGGTCAAGAGGACAGAATCCCTGATGGGGGACTTATAGTAGAAATTATGATTTTAATGTTAAATTCTTAATGTTTCACAATGTTCAATTTTATAGTTTTTGGACTGACTTATTCTTATAAAATAATACTTAACGGTGGGCCTATATGTACAGAACCCTCCTATTTAGTCGATTTTCTTTTTTATGGGAAGGGGGAGGGAAAGCAGAATTGAAAGAAATTTGAATTGCCAAAAAGGGGAAATTTCCCCCATCCACCCTTGTCCCAATCGCCTCCCCATTCCAAAGCTAACTGACTTAGAGAATGTTAAGCAGTCGAACTATTATAGAAATTTATTACAAATACATTTGCTAATTACATTGTATTATTTAAAAATACATTTGACATTATTTGCGAATGCATTCATTACTTAGTCACATCATTTCATATCTTCACATTTAACCAAAAAACAATTAGCTTTTCATTGTTTCAAATAATGAAAATAGGCTGAATAAAGTTTTCATGGTTCAATTATTTTGTTAAGAATCATTTTATCATAAAAAGCTTGCATGAAAATATTAATTTGCTTAGCATCCAGTGAAATAATTATATTTTTTTGGAATACAAACAAAGTATGTTTTTGAAAAATCAGATTATTATTATCATTAATTTTCATTTTTTATTTTTAGAAAATGAAATTCATAAAGTAAGATAGAAAAAAATGCATTGCAATTTTCAATTTGAATCCTTGTCACCGTAATGGAATTCTAAAAGCTGCTAAACTGTTTTAAGTAGGCATTATTCAAGGCATTATAGAAACTTGTTTCTTGGGCACACATTTATCAGTTATGTTGAAACCGTTTATAGTATAAGTTAAAATAAACACATTGGCCACCTCCAAAGAGCTGATAACAAAAATGAAAACCGCCAACACCATAACAAGAATTTAATATAACATGTAGCAAAAAAAATATTATGGGCCATCCATAAATATTGCAAAAAAATGCAGTTTATAAAACAACAATTTTATATTTATTGCACAATAAATGCATCTATTTCAAGATGAAATGCTACAAATTAGAGTAGTTGAAATGTATTTCTTCAATTAAATAGTTTTTATCATAAAATTTTACTGCAATTAAATTACAGGAAACAGGGGATCAACTTGCCCACCTGGTAATGCAGTGATCACCATGGGAACAAAAAATGCTAAACACTGAAAATTTATTGGAAAAAATTAAAATATATTTGTGTTTTCTGTCTGAAAACCACTTTATAAATTCAACAAATAAGCTTTTTTTAGAGCAGGATTAATAATTAAAATTTTGAACTTTTTTTTAAACTAAAATTTTAGCTTGTAGTTAGTTAGCCAAAATATAAAGGGGGGGGGGGTAACAACAACTTTTCTGCCCCCCCCCTTACCCAACTAGTCATGTGCATATGGTGTAAAAACTAGCTTTTCTTAATTCTTAAGAAATGCAGCTTAATTTTCACATTTCTTTCCCTGCTGCTCAAAGTGAATTTTTCAACTTTATTCCAGTTTTACTACAATTCGCATTTCAGAAAATGGTAAATCTTCCACACTTTAAATATTAGGAAATTTTGATTTTTAACACAAATACATACTTTATGGTCCTTTCTGGAATGTTACGTTTTGCAATACTTTTGGAGACCAAAATTATCAGTGGCCAGGGGGGACCCAAAAGGAAAATCTAGACTAAAATGCATTTATTTTTCAATTAAAGTGCATTAAGCACGATTACCTCTTCTCCTGTCAAAATTATCATAGAATTAGTTCCATTTTTTAAAATTCCATGCAGTTGGTTTTCACCTTTCAAGGAGTGCCAGGAGAAATTTTGTAATTTATGGACAGCCCCTTAAAGACTTGATCACATTTAAATTAATGAAGTGTACTTGAGCGAGATTAACTGATAATCCCTGTTCAATGAAAAGCTACACAAATTATTCAAAAAAAAATGTTCCTGCTGGGTTAAAACACAAAAAAACTAAGCCCAACAAAGGCCCCTGTGGGTGGGAGAGATTGGATCAGCAACAAATTTGATCTGATTTCAGCAAACAATATTTGGCCTTAACCAGTGTGAACATAGCACACCCGAACCCCAACACGCCCATATCTTATTCAATATCACAACTTTACAAGTGTGACATTGCTAAAGGAATTTCACAATGCTTGTAGCAAAATCCATTATAGTATATCACCAATCTCAATCTCAAGTACAAATTAATGCCGAGAAATTAATTTATTTCAATCGCAAGGCAATTTGTGTGCGCCTCGTTAACAGGTTGGCAGTGGGCCAATTGCAGGCTGGGCAGGGTGTCACTGTGTCAGTTGGACAGACATGCAGCAGGCATAGCATAAGAACAAAGGATTATTAATGAATCATCCCTGTATGGTAGCACCTTTAGTCAATGAGTGGGTTAGTGTGGGAAAATGTGAGGTATGCATTTTTTGGTGTGGCCAAAATCATTTCTGCATTATTACATCTGGCTGTCAAACGGTACAAAAGAAAAATGTGTAAAGTGATTTGCAGCTTGTCTTTCAATATGGGGTGTGGTAACATTGGACTACCGACACAACATACTTTGAATTTCTGCAGTAATCCAACGAGGAAGTAAAAATTTTAATTAATAAGCTGAATATGGGGTTTGTTGGTAATGAAACTGAAAAAGTAGCTGCCACTTGAGAATATTATAAACTGCTAATTGCTTTTTACTCCGGGAGCAATATATATCAAAAAAGTAGATGACAGCCTATATTATTAGCACATTCACCTTCATTATGAAATGCATTTTCTGCAGAAATTGCAATCCTTAAGTTTGAAAAGCACTTTCTGCAGAAACTCGTCACCTTGATGCCGACACACAATTTCTGCAGAAATTTGTCACCTTAACTATTAAATGCATTTTCTGTAGAAATTCATCTCCTTAATATAATGCCTTTTCTGAAGAAATTCGTCACCTTAATTCCAAAATGAATTTTCTGCAGAAATTTGTATCCTTAATTCTGAAATGCATTTTCTGCAGAAATTGCAATCCTTAAGTTTGAAAAGCACTTTCTGCAGAAACTCGTCACCTTGATGTTGACACACATTTTCTGCAGAAATTTGTCACTTTAACTATAAAATTAATTTCAGTAGAAATTCATCTCCTAAATAAAATGCATTTTCTGCAGAAATTCGTCACCTTAATTCTGAAATGCATAAATTCGTCACCTTAATTCTAAAATGAGTTTTCTGCAGAAATTTGTCTCCTTAATTCTGAAATGCATTTTCTGCAGAAATTCGTCACCTAAATTCTGAAGAGAATTTTCGGCAAAAATTTTATACACCTAAACTCTTGAAAATGCATTTTCTAATGTAATTTGTCACTGTGACACAGAAATGCATTTTCTGTAGAAATTCGTCATCTTAATTCAGGAAAGCACTTTCTGTAAGAATTTGTAACCTTCATTCTGAAAAGTATTTTCTGGAGAAATTAGTCACCTTAATTATATAATGTATTTTAACCCAAAATTCGTCACCTCAATTCTAAATTGCATTTTCTGCAGAAATTCGTCACTTTAATTCTGAAATGCAATTTCTGCAGAAATTCGTCTCCTTAATTCTGAAATGCATTTTGTAAAGAAATTAGTCACCTTAATTCTGAAAAGCATTTTCTGCAGAATTTCTTTTCCTTAATTCTGGAAAGCATTTCCTGCAGAAAAGCGACACCATAAGTCTGATAATTAAAATTTTACATAAGAAATTCATCATCTTTATTCTGAAAAGCATTTTTTGTAGAAATTAATCACCTTAATTCTGAAAAGCATTTCATGCAGAGATTCGTCAACTTTTAATTCTGAAAAATATTTTCTTAAGAAATTCTTCCCATTAATTCTGAAATGCACTTTCTGTAGAAATTCGTCACCTTAATTCTGAAAAGCACTTTCTGTAGAAATAGGTCAACTTAATTATAAAAAGCATTTTCTGCAACAAATCATCACTTCAATTCTGATTAATATTTTCAGCAGAAATTTGTCAACTTAATTCTGGAAAGCATTTTTACTAGAAATTCGTCACCTTAAATCCGAAAAAAAATTCTGCAGCCGAAATTCGTCCCTTTCATTATAAAATGCATTTTCTACAAAACATTAACAACTTAATTATGAAATATTTTTTCTAGGAAAATATATCACCTTAACTTTGAAAAGTATTTTCTGCAGAAATTAATTACTTTAACTCTTAAATATATTTTCTGCAAAAACTCGTCACATTAACTCTGGAAAGCATTTTCTGTACAAATTCGTCATCTTAATTCCGAAAAGTATTTCTGCAGAAATTCGCCACCTTAATTCTGAAAAAGCATTTTCTACAGAAATTTTTCACTTAATTCTGGAAAGCATTTTCTGCAGAAATTTGTCACCTTAATTATGAAGAGCATTTTCTGCAAAAATTAGATACACCTTAATCTTGAAATGCCTTTTCTGCAGAAACTCGTCACGTTAACACTGAAATGCATTTTCTGCAGAAATTCGTCACCTTAATTCAGAAAAGCATGTTCTGCACAAATTCATTATCCTTATTCTGAAACGCATTTTCTGTAGAAATTCGTCACATTAAGCCTGAAAAGAATATTCTGCAGAAATTCATCCTCTTAATTCTAAAAAGCATTTTCTGTAGAAATCTGTCAACTTAATTTTCTGAATAAATTTGTCACCTTAATTCTGAAGAGCATTTAATGCATGAAATTCGTCACCATAATTCCAAAAAGCATTTGTGTCAGAAATTCTTCACCTTCATTATGAAATGCATTTCAGTATTTAGGAGACAAATTTCTACAGAACAAAAGAATTTCTGCAGAAAATGAATTTTGTTAATTTAATTCTAAAATGCATTTGCTGCAGAAATTCATTATCTTACTCTTAAAAAAGCATTGTCTTCAGAAATTTGTCACATTAATTCTGAACAGCATTGTCTGCAGAAATTCGTCACCTAAACTCTTTCTAGAAGATTTTTCTGCATTTTCTGCAGCAAAATGACACACATATGGGCGTGAGAATTTGGACACAACTACAGGTAAATAACAAAAACAAAAATTCCATGCAACGGTGCCTTTTCAAAAGATGATGGAGAGAAAACATGCAACAACAACAACAACAAATATGTGATCAAAACGCAGTCATGATCACCTAAATCACACAAAACAAGTAGCACAAAGCTTATGTAAGGTACAAGTCGAGAAAGTAGCTTTCAAGTATGGATCATGGTTTGATGTTATTAATACAAATTTCAATACAATTTCCAGCATTATGCAATTTTGCATTAATCTTCAAACCAACAAGGTTGCACCTGTCAGGTGAAATCAAAATGAAGGTATTTACCAAAGGATCAAAGGAATTGGTAACACCCTTCCACGGAAAAAGTGAATGATGAATATCATAAAATTTATTGAAAACAAATTCAGGTGCCCATGTCAGTTCCAAAACTAACCCATTTAGTCATGCTTTTCAATTAAGTTGCCCATTTATGTGTTCTCAATTACGATTTGTGATTTTGTAGCAGATGTAGGTCTAGAACAACACAATGGGTCAGGAGCTTTTTTGACTAATTGAATACATGTAAACATCACTTGCATCATGCATAAACTTAGCGTAAATATAAGTATTTAGTTAATTTACTGAATCAGTTTAGTTGTATCCATTCCAAAGATAGTGATAATGTATATATGTATAGTTTATGTGAAAAAGCTAACTTTTATAGTTTATTAAATTAAGGTAAGAGTTTTTGTAGACAAAAGCTCTATTTTTGTAAAATACTTGTAAGATCTGGATTGTATAAAAGAATTTAAAAAAATAAATAAAAAATATATAGTTAATAAAATATTTTATTAAATCATCATTGGTTTCATACTTCTGAATCCAAATAAGCAATTTAGAAAATACAAAAATAGTAAGTTCTACAATTCAAATGTGCAAATTTGAAAAAAAAATATTTTATAATAGCAGAAATTTTTCAAGAAAGTAATTATTGAATTATTACTAATATTCCTTAAGTCACTCAAGTATTTTCCAAAATAAAAACAATTGTTCTTACAAGCTTAGTTTGCAAAATATTTTAAAATGCTTGCATTATTCCAGAAAAATATTATCTGTAATTGTAATATTTAAATGATTAACATTGTTTTCTTAGCTACCAGTCATTCGTACACTTTCAATTTATTAAAATTTTTTCAAAAAGCTGTATTATCCCAAAAATATATCAAGTTACTGGGATTTAATACACGAATGTTAACATTTATTCACAATATTGTAGTCAAAACAGCATTTATTGGAGAAAAATTACAAAATTAAAATTTTTGTAAATTTTAAAGTTGGCCAAAAATTCTTAATAATGGATTTTCATAAATCTGTAAATTTATATTATGAAAGAAATGTCATACTAATATTAACATTGTTTTAATTAACCATAAATCTAAATAGCCTTTTAGAAAACATGTTTTTCATTCAATTCAATTCAATGCAGTATCCTTCAATATGAAGTCCAAAATGGTAGCCAGCAAGCATAAAGCGTCCGGTTAATCCTTCCAGTAAACCAGTAAATGCTGATATCCAATTCAAATCTTTCAGTAAAAATGCAGCCCTTACTTTTGTTACCATGTAAATCAGAATTCACATAATGAGACCTAAATTTATCAAATAAATTAAGTGGCAGGCTGATGACTTAAGCAGTACACTAAATAGAAATGAAAAATGACTTGAAAATGGGAATAGGAACATGACAACATTTTTGTAATGAAAACCATCAAGAAAATAAAAAATTATGATAACAAAATTTTATTATAAAAATGAATGGCAATTAAAAAGTAAATAACTAAATGTTAAACAAAAATCAAATTACTATAAATTTGTTTTATTTCTAATTGCAAAACAGTATCAATAGATTCAAAATTCCAAGAATTTAATGCATTGATAATTGTGTCACGTTTTCAAGAATTCAAAATATTCTTCATTTGATATGCTTGATTAACAAATCCACATCTTCCAAGCATGATCATAGGGTATAAAGGTGGGAAAAAGCAAACTAGCATAACAATTTAATTTGGGAAAGAGGAGTGAAGAGCTGACCTGATTCCAGAACTAAAGGTAAAAAAGCATAATAAAATGCATAAAACTTTTCAGAGTATGGCCATGTTGCCATTTGCACGTGTGCAAATGCTATAATTGCATTGCAGCACTAGCCACAAAACTAATAACGAAAGTGATAATTTTGGATATCAACATGTTCATCCACCCATGGATGGAATTTTTATTTCCAACAGCTCTATAATTATAATTTGTAAAAAATCGACATTTTTTTTTCGAGCTTTTTCGGGATATATGGAAATGCAGAAATAAATTTGCTCCCAATGTGTGAAATGAAAGTAACTTTTAACTGAAATTGCATTCCCACATTTTCCAATTTCTCCAAATTTAGGTCGTATAAATAATGATGAAAGTGAAACGTGCAATGGCCATGAACAATACCGCTTTCATCGCATATGCAACTCACATTCGTAAATATGCCACTGAGTTGGGGTGGCAAAGCTGCAAACTATGGCTCTCCACCCAATTTTTAATTACATGACCGATTCAACCCTGAAATTGTGTATGTGCAACAAAATTATTTTTGTTGTTTTGCTTATTTACAAAAGTGTAGGCCTAAGTTTTTTTAAAGAAATAACTACGTTGAAATGACATTTCAGCTAATTTTCATAAAAATGCATTAGATCATAACCTTAATAAGTAACCTGATTGATTAATTATTACATCTTTCATGACAACCATTAAATCTGTCATTGTATCTTAGTGAAAGCGAAAGCCATTGCAATAGAAAGTAACAAATGTTTTTATTTCTACCTTTCTATTCTAATTACTAGTTACTCTATCTAGTGAGGAGCAATATAACTAAGTTTGGAGGTAAAATTAAACTTTGAATGCCTGTTACCGCTGTTAAGGTTAGGCCATGGTGCAGTTGCGTAATTTTTTCAGAGGTAATTTTAATTTCTCTAACATTAATTTTTGTTAGTATTAATTATGTAGTATTTAATGCCCTCATTATCAGGTTTACCTGGGATTCTACGGGAATAATGCCGAGGAACATTATC
>JAQIXP010003840.1:0-12377 GCA_034700285.1 Proteroiulus fuscus
TTAATTTGTACCGGTACTTAACATGGAGATTCCCATAGGAGCATGCATTTTTTAAAAGTGTGGACAGCCCCCTTAATATTTTTTTATAAATTTTTCTAAACAAATAGCATATAGACACAAAACTTATTTCTTCTTCTTCTACCTACAGGATGAAGAATCCCGAATTCTCAATAACTTTAAAGCAATTAGAGGCTGATCCAATTGCCAAATACCAATCTCTCCAGTCTTTGCTAATATTACCAGTCCAAAGAATTACTCGATTTCCACTTCTTGTAGAAGCAATAATAAAATACTTTGACAAAGGCAGTGAAAAGCACAGGATATACACGATCGCATTAGCAAAACTCAAACAGGTAATAGTTAAAGTGTCCATAACCATTAAAATACCATTTGAACAGGATGCACGACAAAAATCACGCATAATTCTTGACACTGGCATTTTTATTTTACAGATTGCCAGTGAATGTGATGAAATGACAAGCAAGACCCACAAATGGGAAGAAATGCTCACGATTGGAAATAAATTTGAATTTCGTGATGAAAAGCGAATTCCCCTGTCAAAGTCTTCCCGGTGGTTAGTTAAAAAGGGGGAAGTTTTTGGATTTTCAATGGACTTTTACCAAGCAAGTGACATGAGTAGAGCTTCGTTTAAATTCAAAGATGCTAAACCCTTCTGGTTGTTTTTATTCAATGATTTATTAGTCATTGCTAGGAGTAAAAGGCTAGTTAATTTGATAACTCTCAAAGGGGCTGTGCATTATTCAAGTCCACTGTCAAATTTTTGGCGATTTTAACCACTCCCTCACGCCCATGTGTACAATCGTGGACAAACTGGAACCATCTCCCCCCCCCCCTTCCCATTATACATGCACAATTCTTCATCCACCCACCCCATTGTTAGCCTTTCCCCCCCCCCCCCGATTAATTTGGTGGACAAAATTAAACGTACCCTAGCCTGTCAACGTGAATTATGCACAGTCTCAAGCTCACTTGCACTTTTGTTAAACTTCATGACATGTACTTTAAATTAATATGAATATTATCAATAGCAGTAACAAAGACCGTTACATTGTGACCAACTGTTGTGAGAGAAATCTGGCTGTGGTCTTCGACAATGTCGACATACTACCAGTAAAACAGAGGGAGGATTTTACGTTCGGTTTTCAACTATCCCTGTTAGGAAGCAGTCAAAATGGAAAGAGAGAATTGTTTATCCACTGTTTTAATGAGTAAGTCATAGAAGTGCATTTTTATATATATACAGGATGCCCAAAAGAGACAATTCGCAGAAACACGGCATGCTACCCCAGAAAGTATGTGCATATTTGGGATCAACAACTTCAACAAGTGAAACAAACTAAACTGGTTTGTTATTCCCATTGCATGTCAAAAGACTTTTTGGACACTGTATACGTTTGATTTTAATACAGAATTTTAAATTTGTTTAAATTATCCTTTGAAGTTTTGAGGACTAAAATGTTGCAGGTTATCCTTATTTGCGGTGCTTATTTAATTATTATTTAATTCTTTAGAAAAGAAAAGCAGGACTGGATAGAATCCCTTACAGTAAATGAACATGACATCGACCAAACTACAGTTTCCTATGAGGAATGGGGTCAGTTCTGCGACATTGTGAAACATTACAAAAATACTTGCAGGGTACTGCACTCAATTCAATTTATTTACTAGACTGTCCTCAGGTGAAAAGTATCTTCCCGTTTGAAGCCAGACTAGAAGATGAAATTTGTTTAGAAGAAAATGATGTTTTAAATGTACTTAGGAAGAATTCGGATGGTAATATAAATTTTTGTAAATGATTGAAACTTACATAATTATGATACTACCCCAGTACTCCAAGCAAGATTAATATATTGAGAACTACGTTATTTAATCCAATTTCAGGATGGTACCTGGGAATAAGGATAAGAGATGGAGCGAAAGGTTACTTCCCTGGGAATTACGTCGAAGAAATTACAAGTAGCTATTCAAAAGCCAAAAAATTACGTGAAGGATATCGAACGCTCAGGCAGAAAAAATGCTCTGATATATGGACAAGAGAATGGGGAGACAAAAAGAAATCACCATTTTTAATCTATAACACAACACAATCTAGTACTGCATAATAATAAAACATTTTATAAATTACTTATTAAAACCCACTGTTTGTTTTTTATGAGAGCTCAGAAATGCACGATCACACCGTTTATACGAGTCATCAAGGGGTCTGCTTTTGAAAGCTATATACACTGCACTCAAATATTGTGAGTACATGTATATACTCAAATACGGTAGGCTACTGAGTTTACATGTATATAGCTGGCAGTGTGGTATTTGCTGAGGGAGGGGGAAATTTGGGTTTTTTAATCCCCCCCCCCCCCTCCTAGAAAAATTCCATTACGCCCCACTTCATTATACAAAATCTGATGAAACCAATCATTACGATCCCCCCCACCACTCACTGAAGTCATAAATACCACCCTGTATTAGCTGGTATATATAGGCTACATGTAAGATATACTTATAACTCTTAAAATCCTTTTGAGTAGCCTATGTCAAGTTTTCATTGCAATGATTACATACATAGCAAGCTTATCAGAGGTATGTCTATATACTTAAACATACCGTACGGTACCGGTACATGGTACCTGACCGTACATTACATTACAGGTGCCATAATAAATTTTTTATCATTAATACCATTACTATTCTACGATTTCTATAAGTGTTGATAAACAAATATTCACGATTTACCTTTATTTTCGTAAGTGGAAACGACGAATTCATGCAAGATCAACTCAGTCTTGTTTTTACACTTTTAAAGTCTCTGAACGTACCCGGTAACTTTCCCGCACTTTTGAGAACCACAGTTTCCGTAAATCTGAATGCGCGTACGCACGTCTTTAAAACCATCTTCAAAAGCTTGACTAGTCTATATTATATTTACATATCGAATACCGGTAACAATACTGTCTTCAGTGAGTCAATAATTAAAACTATTTTTCGGAGCAAAATAAAATAACCATCGCTTGATTCACACGATGATTCTCCAACGAATTCAAAAATAAAGGAGGCGTTCAATCAAACCGTATAGTGGCGCTGGTGGTGTTCGATTTCCTAGAGCGCTTCACCTTTTGACCGTTGATGATTTTTTGAGTTTCTCATCATATCGTTATCGTCGTAATGTTTCGATGTTTTATTTTCCATATATTTTGGCGATATTAGTTTATTTTAATTAACAATATGGATATCCAATATGTACTCAAGACATCTGTGGATATATATTTAGTACTGCGCCTACATAAGTCGCAGACGTCATAAATACCATTGGAATTTGATGTCGAAAACGTGTCAATTTTTTGTTGTTGCTACCGTAGCAGTTGGCGCTATACTTCCTCAATGCAGCACCGAACTCAATCGCGATTGTGTCTGGCAGCTTTGGGAGTTCAGAGGTAAGATAGATATGTACATTAAATGAAAAAAGAGGCATATGTGTTTCGTTGAAATTGCAGGAATCAAGATTTTATGTATTTCTTTATTCCCCAGAAATTTAATGCCACCTCATCAATGTACTAGACTTCAGCATCCAATCTGGTAAGCATGCTTTGTACATACCCTTTACCTATATGAAGAAGTTCTGTAATAGCTTTTACATGAATTATGGATACAAGTGGACTATATTTATTTGGGTATAGGCCTACACAGGTCTTTATAAAATTGTCAGTTATTGTCTCCACCAAACCAAATTAAATAGGGCTACGTGAACAAGGTAATGCTTGAAAACTGATATACCGGTAGGACCCAGGTCTACAGATGCTTAAAATTCTGTAAATTTTTAGATATGAATACAGTTGGGCATTTTTTTAAAGAGTATTTACCATTAGCACTAGGCCCTATTTCCTGACTCATAGTAATTTTCTCTGATTTATTGGATTTCAAGTTTAATTGAGGAACCAAACGAAAGCATAATTAGAATTATTATATTATTATTCTATTGAAAAGTAGAAGTGCAAGTAGCTTGTTGGAATAGGCACCTTTAAAAAAATTATCAATAAAAAATGAATTTTTGGAGAAAAACTAGTTAATGTCATTTTCCTTCTATAGTCGAACATGTAAAGTCTGCTAGATTTAGGCAGTTTATTGACAATGGCCAATTCATTCACAAAATTAAGATGCATTTATGCTAACCTACATTTTTTTATGAAACTTATGTCGACCAAAATTGAATACGAATGCAAAATTATTGTTAATTAGTATTCGATTTTGGATAAATTTTAGTATTTGATATATACTACATTTCCTGGATTCGCTTCAGTATTATATTCTGAACTTAACACTTGAATTCATGATAAATTACACATTCTAAAATATTGTATGTAATTTTATATACATGTATTCTGGTTGCTTTGTGATCAAGCTCAATTATGATCTGTTGTACTCGTATTTGTACATGTATATAGGCCTACCTACTGTAAGAAAAGTGTTGCTACTGACTTGTTAGTCTGATAAGGCCAGGCAAAGTCCTTTGCTGATATTCTGTTAGCATAAAGCTTTGTTTTCACTTCCTACTTGATGCTTTTGTCAGGGCGTTTTCTATTTGTGGCACCATGGAGAAATTCGTAAGGTTGGCCATGTATAATCTAGAAAGATAAGATCTAACACAACTCGAATGGAGATCTTCGTAGGATACCTGGTAGTTTTAAGACCTTTATAGTAGGTACTTACTTTATGTGTATTCATCTAATGCAATGTACCAGTATTAGGCAATAAGCTGCCTAAAGGTCAACTGGCCTTCAAAATATAACAGCTTTGTAGTGTACTGAGTTGAATTGAATTGAAAAAGCAATTATTGTTAATTGTTGTGTAATTTTTTTAATGCTTCTAAAACCTGTAATAAGTTACAAAATTGATTCCTGACGAACAGAAATAATAGGCTAGGAATTATGATTTATTTCCAATATTAAATTTTAATAGACATTGCTAATTGGGTGGGCCTAATGTTGTTGCAGAGTTTATATCCAGTAGGCTTAATGTTAATTCTTAAATACTATTTAAAAAAGTATTTTTCTATAAAAATTATAAACATTGTCAAAAATTGGAAAAACAACTAAAATTTTATGTATAGGCCTACCTTTAAAAAAAAATAGCTTTGTAGACTTTTTGGATATTATCTACTAATATCTACTAATATTATACTAATATTAAATAACATATAAAAAGTTACCGGTGTTCTTCTTAATCTTGAGGAACCTGAATCTTGCATCCTGAAACCTTATATACAGGTCCTGTTACTAACATGCAATTTATTTAATTGCCATAGAAACTGATTCTCAGATCTTGATATGGATGTGAATTCCAAAGCTTGCACCATTCTGTAAATAATTTCTGTGTTCAACTTTAAAAAATGTTTATTATTTGATGAAGTAGGCTTGGTTTAATGTCTTCTCTAAGGGTTGTGGTTTATGTCGTAAACGTAAATTTTGGCTGCCTTTCATCGAACTAGTGTAGGTAAATAAAAATAAATTGGTTGAGTTACTGATACCCGGTACAGGAAAAACAAATTATTGGCATAAATTTACACTAGTAGTAGTATTTTTAATGGAAATTATAACCTGTATTAATTTAATGTTTGCGTCATATTGTGATTCGGATTTCTTTTCTGTTATTGGTTTGGCATTTTATGCAGTCAAGTCTTTATACCTACAATTACTACATTTTGAAATCTATTAAAAACATCAGCTTCAGTGCCCAATTTCTTTTGTCGCAGCTCCAAAAAGATATTTCTTTTCTTGATATCCATTGAGAATATGGCTGGCATACTGTTTGTGTGACACTAGGAATTTTCTGCCACATTCCTTGAGAATTTTAATTAAGTTTCTACTAACAAAATGGATAATCAATTTCAACGACGCACGCACACACACACTGTGATAACAACTTGCTATTGTATGCAAGCGCATCCACAAGGTTGAAAAAGCGTCTTTCGCTCGCTTTGTTAACCCTCTGCTCACAAGTAAAATCCTTCCTAGTAAAACATATATGTGTGTGTGCATATTATCGAGTAATCAATTAAATGGTGTGCAAATCTTTTTCTTTTCGGCCCTAATTTCTCTCGCTTGAAATAGCATACGATAAAAGTGGATGATAGTTGCACAATTAGGCGAAAGAACCTCAAATTTGCTACAGTATTCTCCATTGGCTATTACCAGAACCTTCTGCTACAAACATTGAAAGAGATCATTAGTGCCTAGTGATCGCACACTTTCATTTGGCTAGTGACCGACTTTAAATTGACACTGTGGTAATCAATGACATGATAAGCTGTTGCAAAATATTCTACGATACTCTGATTATAATTATGCTTCTGAAGCTGGTTTTGAACTAGCTATAGTACTATGTAATACTCTTTTCAACAAAATAGTTGGATGTACAATTGAAATTGAAAATTTGTGACTGATCTTAAAGGTGTATTCCTTTGTCGAAACTTTTTGTTCTAATATGGGGCTCAGTGCACGTGCCAGTTACATTTGATTGGATGAAATATGCACATGCATTGAACTCCATTTTGGAACAAAAGTTTTGACAAGGAAATACACCTTTAAGAAAGGCAGGATTTTGACTTTATGTGCCAGTACTACGAAGAACCATGCATGAGATTTAAGATTGTGTATAGTCATTGTTGTGTCACTTATTATGAGCTATCGAGGAATTAGGAATATAACTTCTTGTTGTTGTATATGTATTTAAGCTCATAGAAGTTCTCATCCTTTTTTATTTCACAATTTATCGTATTGATTCAAATTCAAGGCTATGATCGTTCACGGAATCTTTGCTAGCATGGTCATTCAATGTAACTCTGTGATCAGCGTATTACGATGTTATTTGGTAGGGGTATTATCCCACTGTTAGGAGGCGACTCCCACTTCAGTACCGGTAGACTTAAACATCATTATTAAATTGAATTCCTAATAATTTTAAACTATTTTAGGAAGATTATCTTATTGTCTTATAGAACATAAGAAAAAGGACCAATAATACACATTTTCTAGCTCTTCTTGCCCTGAAAAAAATAGTATGCATAGCAAAATGAGGTTTAAATAATGGTCTAATGCACGGTCAGTTGTAACATTTCCTTTCCTGAAATTATGTACGTGCACTATGGCCCATTTAGGAACACTAATTCCTTCAGGACAGTGCGCCTTTAAAAGCATTTGTTTATATAGTCCTATTTTTTCTTTTAACAAATCTAGTTCCAAGTTTGTTTGCCATATGTCTAATGTAAATATGATAAACTAACAAAATTTATGTCGAATGCTGATATAGCCTAGGCCTACTGCATGATTTTTGGTATTGGAAAATGTAAGTTTGGTCAGGGAATTTTGTTTATAAAAATGTGTGAGAACGATGTTTTTTCTATGGGAATGATACACCTGGCATTTCTGACAGTATATAGTTCTATGCTCTATAGTAAATTTAAAAAAAAAGCTTTTCCAGTCGTCATTTTAAAGTCTTTAAGTTTGCGGTGGTGAGATGTCCAGAATGCCACTAGGTTTGACATGGCTCTGATACGAACAGTTAGTGATTTCGGTCAACTTGTTCCGAGCGTGGACATTGGACAGTGAATAATCGAACATTGGTGTTTGATTGCCCGTAAGAAGAGCAAGTAAATCGAAAGGAAGATTCACACGTGACACGGATATCGGTGACATCTCCGGACAGCATTCATCAATTGTGGCAAATAAAAGCTCAGATGTCTTATTTTTTTCTTTGTGTGGGGGAAATTTTGTCGGATGTTTTTCTTACGCGCTTAAGAGATCTTGCAGGCGGTGTGATGGATTGCCCGCACGACGCCAAGATGCTTTTCTCCGTATAAATCTTAAATGTTTCTTAATGATGTAAGTGGTAGGTAAAACATAGCTGGTGCAGCTGCTGTAAATGGGAATATAATTTCCCTTTTTTAATTCTGATCTTATGAATGTATCGTGGAAATCTCGGTGGAAAATGCGAATATTTTAAGCTCTCATTATGCGACTATTATCCGGAATGCACAATGAATGTGCAAGAGGCTTTTAAATAAATTCAAATGTACATTGCACAACGCACCAATGTGCTTTTATTCTCAAGCTGCTTCTCGACAATTCTTCTCTATAAGCCAATTGAAACTTTTTTATCGCAAATAATGAGCTCGCTACTCGCTTGTGAATCGTACATTAACACAGACCTCGTTCATTTATTACCTGAATATGCAATTTAAATGCGGGTAGGCCATTTGACTCTGATTGTTAGTGCTGTTGCTGTTGTGGTGGTTGTGGGGGCATGGTGCGCTCGCAATAACACTGGTGGCATTGATTTTTCAGTCTTTTTGGATTTATACTCTTATGACCATTCTTCGGTTCTGTATTCCTTTTTGGCCACACTTTATACCCAGTTTTTCATCGAACTGCTCGGACTAAAACTTGCTGTTTGAATTTCATTTCTAAGCTTTTGCCATCGTTTTGAAGTGGACCGTGTACTAGTTTCTGGCGAAAGGGCCCACTTAATAATGTAGCATTTGTATACTGGTTCAGTCCGGTCATGCTCTCATATTAAGGATGAAATAGGAAAATCACTGCATGGTTGGGGCTTTGACCGGTTTCTTTATAAATTTGCTGCTTTTCTGCATATTGATGTTCTTCAGGCGTTAAAAGGAATAGAATAAACTGCCAACACGTTATGTAAAATTGCACATTAGCCGGGTACAACATCTTCCACATGGATATAATCAATAAGATGCTAATAAACTTACCGGCCCAGTTGCATCTACACTACGTTTTGGAATCGAGTCGACCTATAGCTCTGCCTTAAAGTAAATATTTTATATTGTGCCTTGCTGAAGAGAAACTGTGATGGAAGTGAAATTGCAATATAATTGAGTGGCTCGGAAGTGTTCATTCCCCTCCGTTTTTGATTACATTATGCATTTATGTGCTCGTGCTGATGGTACACTTATATGGTAGATAAAATTGTCACGCTTAACTGATCCAGTGATTGCATTTTTTATATATTTGCTCGCTCTTTATGTATCGAAATTTGCTTATCTTTTAGTTTTCTGTCGCTGGAAATTTGAAAGGTTTACAAGCCCAAGCTCTTTTCTTAAGTGTTTGTGTGCTTTTGGATGTGTGCTTTTTTGTGCCGGGTGATATGCTCGTTCGTCAAGCTTTTTGATTGGAAATGTCGAGCACGTAAACAGACTGTGAAAGTATGAAAGTCATTACACTTGTAATTAAGTTCGCCCAATTTCCCAATAGCCACCTACTTCTGTTATTCATATTCTTAGAAGTGAGATGATGAGCTTGCGAGGCCTCTTTCTCACGAAGCCATTTACAATTTTGTTATTTATAGAGTTCTATAAAAGAATTTGTATAAACAAGACTGGTGATTGCTTGAGAAGACCACCATCTGACACTGTACCGTGCACGTATAAGATATGAGCACGTACTTGCCAATCTCTACTCGCAAGATAGTTTCCAGAAAATTTCGAAATGCCGTTTCTTTACATTACGTCTGTTTTCCAGACAATTCCAGCAGCGCATATTGATTTCTTGGAACCAATAGAAGTTCTCGCGTGTTTTTGAAGTACCGATCTGCTAAAAGCATTGCAACTTTTTAAATTAAAAATTTTCCACATTTTTGAAGTTGAAAAGTTGCTAAATTGCAGATCTATCCGAGATAGAACTCAAATGATGCGTGATATTTTATTAATATTGTAAATCTTATGATGAAGACCACCTAAAGGGTTGTTGTGATTGCAAGAAAAGTCTGTAGATAAAATGTATAGGAATGTCAGTAGCCTGCTTTCTTTTGCTTGCCCATTGCCACCTTTAAATCAAATGATAATATGCAAGTTCAAAGGACATGCTGGTCAAAGTTAGTCCATT
The DNA here is from genome assembly GCA_034700285.1 of Proteroiulus fuscus. NCBI lineage: Eukaryota > Metazoa > Arthropoda > Diplopoda > Julida > Blaniulidae > Proteroiulus > Proteroiulus fuscus. The sequence continues at coordinate 9,915 of JAQIXP010003840.1, forward strand.
TTGTTCTGATAGCCATGCTTTTGCATGACTTAATGTCAGGTATCTTCTGCAGTCACTAGTTTGCCAGTTCCTACAAAAAGATTCGACCGTGAACTGCAAAATTGAACTGCAGTTTTTTTATGACGTTCGAATTGGAAGTGCAGTAAATTCGTTGCATTAGGAAGCAGAGAAACTGCAGTTTTACCACATTTTTATTGCATATGTTATTTCATAATGTGGAAGATTTACTGCAACTTTTTTTACATCTGGAAAAATTGCAAGTAAAACTGCAGCATTGTTATTTTTTCAGTTCCTGGTGGAATTTTTCTATTCTGGGGTAATACGGTGTGGTAGGAATACAAGGGATGCAAGGGCGTACTAAAAGCTGTACTACTGTTTGTTGTTATCTTATAAATATATTTCTAATTGAAGAACTTTTTTCTTTTTATTTGCAGAGAAGTCATTGAAATATGAGTGCAGACGACGTACCTGAAGAGCGTGGCACTGCCAAAGTCATAGGCAATCACCACAGTGGGACGGCGCCTTATTTCTCTTCCTCATCATGTGCCATGCGCAAGTTGTCTTCCTACGTGTCGGCCGTAAGGCCATCCTCTTTCTGTGCCTCGTTCATTCCCGTGGCCCTGGGTTGCGCCCTGGCACACAAATCCACGGGCGAATTTAATTTGTGGATATGGGCCGTCACCTGCTTGACGGCTATCTCAGTGCACGCGGCGGGCAATGTTGTAAATACCTATGTCGACTATCAGAAGGGAATCGATAGCAAGAGAAGCGACGATCGCACGCTGGTGGACAAGATTCTCACCCCTGGAGAAATCGTCCACTTGGGGGCGTTTCTATACTCCGTGGGTTGCCTCGGTTTCATCTTGCTGGTGCAGTTGTCACCGGCAAAGATGGAGCACTTGGCCCTGGTGTACTTCGGGGGACTCTCCTGCTCATTTCTGTACACCGGAGGCATCGGCCTCAAGTATATTGGCCTCGGGGAACTGCTGGTTTTGGTCATCTTCGGGCCGGTGACCGTTCTTTTTGCTTACATGGCTCAGACCGGGTCCCTGCACTATGTGACGCTGTATTATGCCATGCCCTTAGCCCTGAACAATGAAGCCATTGTGCACAGCAACAACACCAGGGATATGGAGTCCGACAAACGGGCCGGAATTGTCACATTGGCCATCCTCATTGGCCACACGGCGTCGCACGTGCTATTCGCCGGACTTCTCTTCATCCCCTACATTGTGTTCACGGTGATCGCACTGCACTACACCCCCTGCTTTCTTTTGCCCCTCATCACTATTCCTCATGCCTTCCAACTGGAAAAACAGTTCCGACAAGGAAATCTTCAGTCTTTGCCTCAAAGTACTGCCAAGTTAAACATCTATTTCGGACTATTCTATTTGCTGGCCTGCGTGGTGGCAAGGCCAGGGCAGCTGCCTGGGTTGTAAAGTCCGAGTAAGTCTCACTAAGTGCATTTTTTTAATATCGGGTAATGAATTAGCCACGAGCTTTTCCAGCGGCTGCATGGGATGCTACCTATATTGTGCCAAATGTTTTCTGTTATTACTTTTGCAAAAATGGGGGATTTAATGTTGAATATTAAAAATATTTATTGTGAGAATTTCTGGAAAGTGGCGTAGTTCTGCAACCTCACCAGTTTTGCAATATGAGGAAACAAAAGCTCAGTTTGGAGTTAGTTTAACAAAAACAGCCTGAATAAAATATTTAGATCTCCTGATCCGGCCATGGCAATACCACTTTTTGGCAAAAAATATAAAAAAAAATATATAATCAAAATTAAAAGAAGGAAGGGAAGAAAACGAATGAAAAGAAATAAAAATGTTACAGCTTTGGGATCGTTTTATGACTACTACTAAATATAATAATTCACCCTTTTATGTTTTGTTTTTGTAAAAATCTTTCTGGGAGGGGGGGGGGAGTAAGAAATACAACCCAGTGACCCCATGCAATCAGTTTTGCATGACCGGACCAGGTCTTTGGGCCAGACTATTTTTTCCTCTCCTTCCTACGGGCCTGGATCTAACAGATCTTACATTCTGACATTCCTGTCAATCATTAATTAATTTTAATTAAAGGTGGACAAGCATGTACAAAGAAATTTGGTACTTTATGAACCTGCTTCCAGACAGTTTGAGCTAGTCGTCACATAACAAGTAAATAGTCTAAATACAAACATGATGTCATTTGAAGAGTTTGATTTCTCATTATACAGGACTCAAAAAGTGCCTACAATTTTGATTATGATACATGTTTAGCTGTTGGTTCACCTTTAATGGAATTAAGTTATAAGTATATTAGTCCATGGTGGGTGGCCATGCATGCGATGCATGATAATCAATTGATGACTCCTGCTAGATACAAGCAATGGCTGCACCCCCAGGGGCGGCATTCTCGTCTTGTTTTTAACGAAATTCGTTAGCTGCTAACGACTGCCATGAAGCTGTCGTTACA
>JAQIXP010003841.1:0-12376 GCA_034700285.1 Proteroiulus fuscus
AAGATCTGTTATTGTGAGGTTGGTCTAAGGAAATCTTATTTGAATTGGTTAATAATTGCTTGGAAATATTTTAACCTGACTAAAATGCATTTATTAACATTGGTGAAAAAGGATGTATTCTTTCTCTACATTTCAAGGGTCGTAGATTTTAGTGTTATATTTGATTATTATTTATAAATTTTAATCCATTTTAGGCCTTATTTCCATATATTTAATGAGGTTTAATACATCACCAATTAATTCATGGGTCAATTTTACCTTTTTGAAAGTTGAACTCAACCTAGAAACTAAAGCTACGTTGAAAAGTTTGAGTCAGGTTGAAAATTTCCGTAAATTTTCAAAAGGTTCCCATAAGGTATATAATTACGCAAAACATATATTATGCTAAAATTATATAATTTTGGAAAATTTACGACTTTTGGGGGGAAAATGTCCTAAATTCCATATGCATGTATTTTGCGGATATTGTCAAGTGCATTTTTGCCAATCTCATGCTTAGATGAATCAACATGTTTCTGCTGTTTTGTGTTAATGCTTTTAATCTTTATTTAAAAATTTAAGATTTCTTCAACTAGATTTTAATTTAAGTATAATTATTTCAGATGAACTTGTTCTCGGATGTTGGTTAACTACTGAAATGTGACTTGCCATTCAAATCTCCTGGCTAAACTTGCCTAGCAACTAAGAATCAACCGACTTTGGTAAGTACCTGATTCACTAATTAAATAGTTAAAAATGCAATGCATGTATATTACCAAGTAGAGTATAATATATTAGAAAAGTATTATAATTGTATAATTATAAAAGTATAATAATTGTTAATTCAAATCTGGCATTAGTTGGCTTCCCCACATTGCATTGAAGCTTGCAGTGATTGCCATATTACAGGGTGCGTCTATGATTTTGCATCATTGCTTTGGGGAAAGAAATTTTAAATGTATTACATTAAGTCAATGCTTATTTTAAAAACATAATATATCTATTAGTTTTTCCTGAATTTTAAATAGCGCCATCATTTTATAAAAGGTAAATTCACCAATCACTAACTATAGTTATCAAAATGATACCGTTCAGCATGAAGCCCTTCATAATTTCCAAATATATAAATTAGGGTTAGCCCAAAGTTAGCCTTTGATTATACGTGTATTTTAATTCATTAAATTAATTCATCAAAAATTTAGGAAATTTGTGTTGTTGCATAGTTGCAGGGAAACCTGTTGGATAGAAATTTTTAAAAATAAATATATGGTTGGTTTTCGAGATGGCAAAAATGCTTGTGAATATTAACCACTAGTTAAGGGGAAGGTCACCATAAAAGAACTTTCTTACCAGTGAACATTATAATAAAAAAGTAAATTTTCCAAAACTTTACAACAATGTTTTCTCTATTAATTGATAAAACATAGTTTCGGGGGTTTTAATTGAGCAGCAAGGGAATAACGTCACAAGGCAGAACCAAATGATGTTCGAGTTCATGATTGAAGGCTCTGTCTCATGACGTTTTTACATCTCAACAGCAAACTATTATGTGTATTTACTTCTGTATCTATATATTAAATTACTAGACAGAAAATGGTTGTGAAATTTTGAGGAATGCATTTTTCTCACTAAGCTTTCAGTCAGTCTGTTAAGAACTTTCTAGGATAATATGCAACACGGTGCTTGCACAGGTGTGCGATTTTTTTCTTACTTTACCAACAACATCTGAGGCAAAATTTCAAGTTTAAGGCATTTTCTGATCCATCGTTTTATCTAATGATGTTTTTTTTTCTTTGAAATTCTAAAGTAAATACGACAGCAATATCCCATGCTTGTCATTTGTCATTTGCATGCACAAAACACTCCATTATCCCATCAGTGGCAATTATTCATTTTAAAGTTCAAATGACTGAGCTCCCCTTGTATGGCCCAAATGCTGGCCTGTTTTTGGAGCCATTTTTGGTTAAAGACGTTGACATCACAGCAAAGTCTTGTCAGACAAAAGACGATGAAAAGTGTCTTAACGTTTGTCTCTGTCGTCATATAAGCAAGAGTTTAAGTAGTTCCCACTTCAAAGTACTTCATGCAAATAACTGTACGACATGCATACATACATGCATGTCAAATACGTCTTTTTTGCACTCGGCAAGTACACAGCTGTCATGCAAATGCACTTTTTTTTCAATGGTACTATGTTAAAATGCGAACAGGGTATTTGTATCCTGTTGCACAAACACACACACATTGCACTTAATGAAAGTGTAACAAATTAGGAACTTATTGATTGTCCCCCAACCTGCCCAGGGGGTCGTCCACATATTACGTAACACAGTGAAGATGGGTGATATTGATGTGTTACAAGAGGGAAGGGGTTTAAAAAGTGTTATATGAGGTATATCCAATGCTACTCTTTCAAAAGTAAAGCGCCATCTGTGATGAATAGATTTCAACTACAGTTTAGCCCGTACTAAAATGGCGGCCCATGTGTTATCTGTCATAGACATATGGCACTATCTGTGATGGATACTAAATGACTTATTCTAAAATGGCATAAAATTGTTTTATTTTGGTCTAATGGTGCATTATGGGAGTACTTCTTAAAGGAAAATATTCGGTACCTGATCTTAGAATTCTTGCATAAAGTTAAATATATTGTAATGTAATAATTTGAAATTTTCTCGAATTACTATGCATTTTACATAAGATTATGTCATGTTTGTAAATTCCTGTTGACCTTCAAATATAATTTAAATGAACTAAATAGTTGGTAGTTGACCAGCATTTGCCAACATGTTGAAACCAGCATTTGCTAAGTTGCAATGGGGTAACGTTTTCAATATACCTAAAATTTGAATAGTTTGCTAATATATATTTTATCTAAAATAATTTCTTCAAAAAATGTATTTTCGTAGCTGTGTAGATTCATCTGCTGTATATTATTTTTATTATTTTGTACAAATGTTAATACTAGCGTTTAGTCACTTATTTGATTTGAATTTGTTTGAAAACTCAAACGAGTTGAATTGAATAAAAGTTGGACTGTAATTCAATGCCCAGAACATCAGCTCCACCTGGTGTATTTTCAGTGCCAACTTTCAATGGGGACAAATTCGTCTAAATTGAACTAATTATTATTTTATAATACTTTTATCATATAACAATTAGCTAACTCGGTCTATTGGCCTATATTAGCAGGAACTTAATTTTACTCCCTTTTTATTATTTCTGCACTCAGTCGCACGTGATATTGGCAAATTGTGAATTGTACCCATTCACTGTATGTTATTTTTATGTGCAACATTGATGTTGTTTTCATGTCATAGTGTATACTTGCACTATTGAGGGATAAGGGGGTTGGCAGGTGATGTCTTTTTTTCTATTAAAATATAGAAATCAAATTCCAAGCCATATTTATTTTCTACAATGCATTCCCCACTAGTAATAAGCGTATCAGATGTTCATTACTGAAATTGAAATTTGAAAAGTCGGCCTCTTGGCAAAATAATAAGTTAGCTACGTGTAATCGTTGATCAAATACACGGAAAAAGAATGCAAACTCCCCAAAAACTCCTCCAAAAAGTCCAAATAGGGGAAAAGAAAAATCAGAAGAGGCCGTTTCCAATTCCATCAATAACCATTCTTTCATTCTTTCTACGACGATTATTATTAGAATTACAAGTAAGCATATCATATGGTCAAATTCCTTCGAAATGATAGTAATAATATATACCTGTACATACATACATACAAAAGCTTGGGGAGTTTTTAGCTTAGTTTCATTGCAATTCAGTACTAAAGAAGATTAAATAATAAAATGAAAAGATGCTCTTTGCTATGAAATAAAAGGGGGGAAAATTCAAGTTTTGTTATATTATGAAGGAAAAATAACGATTATATCCTTAGACATGCTTTTATGCTAAGATGGATACAGGTTCCATGTAATGTAATATTCCTATTCATGCATTTCTTCTTGAGTCTTGACCAAGTCAAGTTGCTCAGTTGCTCTAATATTTTGTTTTTAATGTCATTTTTGGGAGTGGGATCATGCAGAAAAATATCTGCTAAGTAGGGAGAAATGTTGGAAATTTGCAAATTCAATTCTGAAGTGAAACTCAACTTAGTTTTAGTTGTATTGCGTAAAAAGTCTGAATGAAATAACTGGCATGTTTTCTTAAAGGGAAAGTCCCACTTTTAAAAGAAGTGGATTGTAGGAAGAAGAACATGAACATTTAGGAAAGGCAGGGAAATTGCAATTTTGATTTGAGCCCACCAATCAATAAATAAAATGTCCTGAATACACGGATTTGGTTGAAAATGAAAAGCCCTAATAGGCACCATTTTATTGACAGTATGTAGCACCCTCTATTGCATAAAAGGCGTCAGCTCTCATGAAACACGCACGAGGGCGCCACCAACTTTCAGTGTCTGCTGAAATCTATAGAAAAATGGCGCTTAACATATATTTGGCAAAAGTCATAATTTCCTCAATATGGAAACTGCTGCAGTTATTATTGTCACCGTCCTTCATATCTAGTATTTTGAACAACTGAAATATCAATTGCTACAAAGTGGGACTTTCCCTTTAAAGGGACAGTCTCACATTTGAACAAGTTATTTTTTAAAATGGAGAAAGGCATAGATATTGAAATTCTTATTAGACTTACCATTGAATAAATATATATTTGAAAATAGCTTGATTAGGTGAAAAATAATTTTACAGGAAGTATCCATTTTTTATAACTATGTGGCGCCATCTAATGATTAAGTTGAGTGCTACCATGCAATTTTGTCAGTATCAATACCCCCTTCTGCTGCTGTAAAAATGATATAGAAAGTGGCTATACATTTGTACATATAGGCCTACACGTTCTATAGAGAATAAGTGAAGCTTCAAGCCATACTATTTTACAATGTACAAAAATAACTACTAGATGGTGCTTTACTGTTACTAATAATCTGGAAATATGGCGTCATCCTTATGTTTTAGAAAAGTCATGATTTTTAGAATTATTTCAAGTCTGCTGAAGATTTTACCCTTCTCAACTATCGTTAGTCTTTATTATTTTGAAAAATAGCTTGTTTCAAGGTGAGACTTTATTTTAGAGAAATACTTTACTTTTCTTTGAAAAAGTTTGCAAAATTTGCGAAATCTGCAATTGTTTATATGCATTGAAGTCTAGTTTACGCAATTTTAGGCAGTGGCAATCATATGCAGAATTTTAATTATACAAAAAAGTTGGGGGGGGGGGGAAATAAAATTTCAGTAATTAAGCCCTATGTGGTCTGCCCAATCCTGACTTCCCAAATAAAATAAAAACTTGTTTTTGACTCCTGTAATAATACACCGAAAAATGACAATTGAATTCTTGAAGGGTAACAAAATAAAGCAAAGCAAATTATTACTAGAGCTTTGAAAATTAAAAGTAATTAGACCACATTAAAAAAAATCAAAATACTTTTAATTTTAGAAATGAAGGTGTCGCTGACCTATTTTCCTTATTATCCTGCTCTCTGGTGGCAAAAGGAAAATACAACTTCTTTTGTCACTCAGCTTTAAATCGTGAATAATTTCAAATCTGGTAGTCTGTTTATATGTTTATTATGGCTCATTAAATCATTTTGGAGGTCGGAAACCCTGTATTTTGACGTCTCAACAGGTGCACAATTTGAAGATATTGTCCATGTGAAAAAAAAGTGATATTGCCTGAAGAATTTACCTCCATCTTGAAAATTTTCTTAGGAACAATGCAAGAGCATGAACTTTATTGTTGCCAATTTCTTTTTTTTTAAACTATGTTTTTTTTTTTGGTATTTTTACTCCCCCACACCCTCACCTATAATATACCAAAAGATGGCTCTGACTGACTAACTATATAATATACATTCAAATGAAATTGCTGTCTTCGACCGATAAAACATAAAACATGAAAAGGGGCAAAACGCATATATGACCGGAACGAATAAAAAAAAGTGGTTTTACTCTTGTTCTGGAACAATTAAATTTCACCCCAAAACATGGAAATTCTCTTTATTTGGTTCCAGGCTGTTGCTCATGCAAAGATTTTTTTAATAAAAATCTTCTTCTTTTAGTTGCAGACTGTTTTTTTGAAAAACTTTGGCTCAAATTGGTTCAAAATCAAAGTGAGACACCTGGGACTGTTTAGGTTTATTTTTTAATTTGAAGGGAAGGGCAAAGGTAAATCTAGACAATGTGAGCCAATCAAAAATCAGTGATTTGTATCTTGATTTAAAAATCATGATTTCATAAATCACTGATTTCAATCAAAGAATTGAAAGGGTTTTTTTTACTGACAGCTGATCTATGGATATTTGTAATGACGAATTAACACATGATTAGTTTAAGCTATGCAAATCTGATTTGTAACAAGAATAGAGTATAACCTGAAGTGCATATAATTTTGGACAACCAGGAATTGGAAGTGCATTTAATTGGATCTGTGTATAAGTAATTGGAATAGCCAAATCTGAAATAACATTAATGATGTTTGTGTTCCTAATGTGGAAACACATAACTGGATTGATTTCTAAACTGACTAACATTTAATCTGAATTAAAAATACTTTGATTTGCAAATAACATGAATTAAATACATGTTTATAATTTTTAGACTATCGGGAATTGGAATCGCATTTAACTAAGAAACTCTGACATATAACATGAATTAAGTATAACCTGAAGTGCATATAATTTTTAGAGAACCATGAGTTGGAAGGGCATTTATTTGGATCTGTGTATAAATAATTTGAATAACCAAATCTGAAATAACATAAATTATGTTAATTTTCCTAATATGGAAACATATAACTGGATTGACTTCTACACTAACTAAATAACATTTAATATAAATCAAATATATTTTGATTTGCATATTACATGAGTTAAATATATGTATAACTAGTAATAAATATCACCCCAACCTATTACATGTATAAATCATAAGCTGAAGTGCGTATAATTTTTGGTTAATTATAAATTAAAACAAGCCAAATCTGAAATAACTTCAGGAATTGGTTGCCCCTATTTCAAGCTATTTCCAGTTATATGTATTTCTAGTTTTGCACAGTTCAGGTAACAGAATTCAGAAAACTGAATTGAAGTTTCCATATTGAAGAAATCACAACGTTTGCCAAATTCATGTTAGGCGCCATTTTTCCTTAGATTTCAGCAGACACTAAAAGTTGGTGGCCCCCTCTAGGACATGCATGGCTACGTGATTCATGAGAGCTGATGTCTTTTATCCAGTAGAGGGAGCTACATACTGTTAGTAAGATGGTGCCTTCTTGAGCTTTGCATTTTCAACCTAATCCATGTATTCAGGACATTATATTTATTGATTGGTAGGCTTAAATCAAATTGCAATATCCCTGTCTTTCCTAATTTTTCATGCTCTTCCTCCTACAACCCACTTATTTAAAAGTGGGATTTTCCCTTTAAGGTGTTGGACTCCCCTTAGGGCTGGTGCAAGATGAAGGGGGTAAATAAGCAGGTTGAAGTTTTTGACTTTGCAAATCGCATGGCCAAAGTGTGTTGTTGGGTATAAATGCATGCAATCCTTTCATGCCCATTTTCTTGTGGGTTGTTTTTGAACCACTTTCTACGCTACCCTTCCCATAACCCGTTGACATCTAAACTAACCCAGAAAGGGTTAACAAGCCTAGCATAAAGGATGAAAGGAAAGGGTTCAGCAAAAAAAGGGGGACTGAATGAGGTTGTCACGTGTGCATGTAACATGAGAATAGGATACAAAAAAATGCAATGAAATGCAGGATGGTGTCGCCACCCAGCAGATTTATGGTGAACTATCTTTCAATAAAAGATGAAACTGTAAAGGAACCAATCGGCTTAGTCTTCTTATTTAAATTAATTTAATAGTTAGTTTCTCAATTTGTAAAGATGGTGCTGACTATTAAATCACGATCTAGTCATTGATTAATAATTGAATCTGTAAAATAATTAGTAAAGTTGCCCAACCCACAAATCGATGGCTTAATTCACTAGTAGCGAATGAGCCAAAAGTTGCTTTCGAGATAGCGTTTTTATGGAAAAAAAGAATAATTTGGAAATAAAAAATGTTAAAAGGCTCAAATTTGATGAATACGGATATATTCTATATAGAATGTGCTAATTTTTGTTAAATAATTAAATTAGTAAAAAATTAATTAAGTAATTTGAGAAATAAATGGCTTAAAAATGCACATTCGCTAGTTTATATTTTATATAGAATGTGCTAATTTTTGTGAAATAATTAAATTAGTAAATTAATGAAGTAATTTGATAAATAAATGGGCTTAAAAATGCACATTCGATAGTTTGACTTTGAGTAAGTTTGCAGGAAAGAGGCATAAATAAAGTGTAAAGTAGCGAATGTGCACATCCATTAAATTACCTATTGAATACAGTGAATGCAAAACAAACAAAAAAAGTAACGAATGTTGTCACATTCACTACTTCTATTGTTTATAATAATCCATTTCACGAGTAATTTTTAAAAGGTAAACTAACGAATGATACCATTCGCTACTTGTAACTTTTAGAGATGATACCTTGTTGGATATTCGCTACTCTTCACTTCTGTAACTTTAACAATTATTGATTAAAGTAATTTCTGTAACTTTAGGTTCATTAGGGACACTTCCACGATCACAATTGCTCACTTATCGCATGTTTGACAAATTGGCTTATTCGCTACTTCCGAATTTAGCCATTGACATGTCCCATTTTGACTCCAATGCCTCCTCCCCCCCCCTCTACCATGGGCGTTCGCAGGGACAAACCCTTGTTGCAAGCCTATATAGTTGTGTGAAATAAATATCTGAATTTAATTATTAGAGAGCAAGCCAAGGGGGGGGGGTCAAGTGTCCCTTCCCTAATTCCCCCCTTCTTGTGGACGCCCATGTTCCTCCCCCCTATAGTTATTGTCTTAAAGTTAATTGTTTCTCTTATTTTACAGAAGTCCGTTTAGATTTTTTGATTCTGTGCAGGTCAATAAAATATTTTCTGTGAATCCTATACATGCTTAAAAACCATTTCTTGTTTTTTGGCCATTGCAGTTTGACCACACGAAAGTTGAAAATGTACATGCAATGAATTTTGAAAATATCTTCAGCAATTATTATTATTTTTAATACTTATGTCACTGTGGACGACGTTGCTGTTGTCTTTAAACTGACAAGAAAAATACCAGACAAACTGGGGGTCAAATTGTATTAGAAATGACTGTCATAGATTATTAAAAAAAATTAAAAGAAAAAATATAGTGTACCCCAAAGGGACACATATATGTTATCTAGGGAAAAAAATAATTCTTTCTTAAAATAATTTATGAACTTGCAGTTTCTTAAGCAGCTTATAGCAAAAGGTCATGGACGAGAAGTTGTTCCAGACTTATTGACTAAAATTGTCAAAAAAAGTATATACAAGAAAGTACATTAAAAATTACTTTAGGATATCTCATGTAATTCTTAAAAATACGATCTTTAGCCTTCTGTACTTTTAATTGTTTATGTTTCAAATAACTTGATTTTCTTGAGAAAAAGCTTTACTGCTCAAAGAAGAATACTAGTTTACTGAATGCATTTTCAAGATCAAAGAAGTATCTTAAGTATGTTCATAACAAGAATGAACTGGAAAGTAAGAAAACAATGTCATTATACTTATGAATTAGTAACTCCTGCACAGTGCTTTGCTAACTAATCGAAATCAGGCTCTTATGATTGTTTTATTTCTGTAGCCAAATTCAGTGTGAGGACATTAGCTGATTTTTTAAAGGGAAAGTCCCTCTTTGAAATACATTAGTTGTAGGAGGAAGAGCATGTAAACTTAGGAAAGGTTTGAAAATTGCAATTAGATTTGAGCCCATACCAATCAAAAAAGAAAATGTCCTGAATATATGGATTTGGTTGAAAATGCAAAGCCTAAATAGGCGCCATTTTACTGACAGTAAGTAGCACCCTCTACTGGATAAAAAACACCAGCTCTCGTAAAATACATAAACATGCATGTCCTAGAGGGCGCCACTAACTTTTAAATGCTGCCTACTGAAATCTATGGAAAAATGGCGCCTAGCATGTATTTGATTTCTTCAATATTGAAACTTTGCTGCAATTATTATTGTCACAGCCATTCATATCTACTAAGTTTGAACTACTTAAATATCACCTTTTATAAAGTGGGACTTTCCCTTTAAATGTTTACATAAAATCTCCTTAGTGGCGCTGCCTGTATCCTTCAATTTGTCTGAATCCAGTTAAAAGGATACTTTTGCATAAATGTCTTCTGGAATGTGCTGCTACCTGACGGTAGAAATTTGTCTATAAAATCACATGATTTTCATTTTATTGTGTTTATAATTTCTGTGTTGCCAGGTAAATTGCGTCCATGAAACATTATTCATAATAAATCTTAACTATTGTTAAATTAAAACGGAAAAACTGCATGCTGCAGGAAATTTTACAAATATATAATTGTTCAAAAGCATATTTTGAATTAAATAAAATAGGAAATGTAGTGCATTGTTTGAAATGAAAAATTTGCATTTTAATAAATTTGGAATCTGGTTTATATTAACAAAACAAACTTGTTTAGACATGTGTCACCCCATTTTTATATCATTTTAATCAAAGCACAGGGGAATCTGATCAATGAATAATAACAAATGCATTTTTGTTCAAAAAATTATAATTTAAAAACTAGGTGAGGGAGTGCCTGGAAAAATAATACAAATGTGAATTGTTATATTTAGTATAATCATGTAATGTTGTATAAAAGCCAAAAATTCCGGATACTTAATTGTATCAAGGATGCCAATAATTGGTCCTGTTTTGAATAACAGCTTTTGTAAATGCTAAAATTCAATTTTAAATTTTGATTTCTGCTATTATTGTTGTTGTGATATTAGGCCTACAGGAAATTTTTCAAAAAGTGTAGGTGGGTTAACTCATTCATGAATTTGTCATAAAAGTTAGTTTTCAGTTTGTTTCTAAAATATTTCGATGTTTTACCTGCTAATCCATTTCCTAAATTTCTAATAATGAATTATGATAATAGCAAATATGTGCACAAAATAATATCCTGTTTTTTATTTAAATTCATAAGCCTACATTGAAAATATATACTTTTGAAACTGTGGGAATTTTTTTTAAAATAATGCCGCAATTCATATAGGACATTTTATTTTATTTCAATTGAATAAATGTAATTCTGCTTTTTTTGTTTGACTATATAAGATTAAATAACAGGAAGCACACAAGTTGACATATGAAACTGGATTTTCATTTTAAACAAGGTATTTATTTTTTCCAGAAATTTGTTAAAACATGCACAGCCACCCCCGCATCACAAAACAATTTTAATATTAATAATGAAAATGTTATAAACATTGGACTGGATATCCAGCACTTGTTTCCTTATATGAAGGAATTTTTACTTGTTTTTCAGAAAGGGATTTCCTGGCTTTTGGACTCAATTGTATTTTAATTGCATTAAGCACGATAATAGGATATTTTTAAAACTAACAAGATGAGAAGTAAGGGAGTTTAAAAATGGTCAGGGAAAGTCAGGGAGTTAGATTCATTTTAAATAAAATCCAGGGAAACCCTTTAATCTTCAAAGGAAAAGTTCTCCCTTGTTACAAATTATTTTTAAAATTATGACAAATTATACTAGGGATTGTCATAAAATTAATATTTCAGCAGACTTGTGATAAGTTTAAAATGAAATCATTACTTTTCTAAATAACATGGATGGAGCCATTTTACCATGTTTCTACAAAAGGAACTGGCGCCATCTAGTAGTTAATTTTGCTTATAAAACCACTGAAAGTGTTCATGCATGACTTTCCCTTTTCTATTTGGAATAGTTATGTGTGTTGGATTATTAAGATGGTTAATTATTTTACTTTTTAATTTACTAATTATTTTTTAAATTAAGACAAAATAGTTTGAATGGGCATAGAAATTAATATTTAAGCAAACTTACGATAATTCAAAAGTCAGTACTTTTCTAAATTACATGGATGGAGCCATTTTACCATGTTTTTACAAAAGGAACTGGCGCCATCTAGTTGTTACTTTTGTAAATTAAACCACTGAAAGTGCTCATGCATGGCTTTCTCGGTTTTCTATGGAATAGTTGTGTGTTTTGGGTTCCTAAGATGGCTAACAAAATTGAATGTTATTAATCCACTTAATCAGTTTCTTATTCAGTTTCTTAATCAGGCATTTCTCACCAAATTTAAAGGGGAAGTCCAGTGTAAAACGAAAAAAAAATATGTTGTAGTTTAGTTGTCGAAAGGAAAGAATTCAAAATTTATTTTTGAAAAATAAAGTAAATAAACAAATAATGAAATAAATAAAGTTGTAAAAAATGCAGTTGTGAC
>JAQIXP010003842.1:0-12375 GCA_034700285.1 Proteroiulus fuscus
ATTATATGTTGGACCCCCCTCCTTAACAAAATCCTGGATCCGCTACTGAGGTTTAGACCCTGTTACCAAATGTTACGTTACAAATGGTTGCAAGGTCATATCGCCAAAATACGGCTAATGGTTGTGCCATTCTTGGTGATCCTCCCCTTCAAATAAAAAAGTAATTTTCTATCTTTTGTACTTTATACAACCAACGCCATCTATTAGTTGTTTAATAAAATCCCTTATCTCTAATTCCCTGACTTTACAGCATTTTCCAGATTCTCGCAACCAATAGCGCGGCATCAAATACGTGGTTAGGATAAAACACCTCAGCTGCGCATGCGCACATCCAACTTTCGTCTCCCGTTCTCACATCACATACAATCGCATCTACCGCTTGTGTTTATCACACAAGCAGAGAGTCTTTTGACAAAGCGAGTCGCATACACGTGCGTTCATGCGTTGCCATACGATTCGCATAGACAAATGCGACAGATGGGAACCCCTCCAAAAATGATTCCGCGGTGGAAAGCCTAACTATACGGCATCAATATTCAGATTCCCGGCGCATGTATCAGACGCATATATAGCTTAACGAGCCGCGTTTATTTTCGGCATGAGTTTGTTGACTTCGTGCGGTGGTTTGTCAACAGCGGGATTCCGCGTGTGAAATTTCCCGCGAACGCGGTTTTTCCAGTCGGTGAAGCGTGGCGTGCGTGAAGATTCGTGGGGAAACGCACGCGTGAATCCGTCGCTCAACCAAATCGGACAAATTGAAAAGACGAAAATAGGCCTGAAATTTGGCGTGAGTAAAAAAAACCGTTGAAATTTGTGAAAGTAATTAAAAAAGTTTGGGAAAATTGCGACGCCATCTTGGTTAATGGCAAGTGCGACTGCGATGCATGATCATGCGTTGGGTAGGCCTACCCGTTACTCGTGCGATGTTATAACGCTCATCTAGACGTAAATAAGCCTAGTTCTCATTCATGCGCTACGTTGACACTGTTCGTGCGTTCGTCAACAATCTGCCAGAAAGTAATCTTATAACGCATGCAAGAACGCATTTAACAATATACGTTTAACTGCAGATATTCGCATTAATTAACAGCGCCGCTACAAGCATATATGGAAACGCATGTACCATTATTGCGATCTGCCCATAGACGCAAATAGAATTTTCCCGAATGTAGGTCTTACAATTACACGGAAGTGCATAAAATCGCAGATACACTAGCAGGTGCTCAGACGCACGTTTTCCCCCCATCAATGAGAACCAGACTTTAGTTTCCATTGAACACTTTCCAACGCATCTATAACAATATAAACGTAACTGCAGATAGAGAATTTAAATTTGCATTGCTGCAACCTATAGAAACGCATGTACTATGAGTGCGATCTACATCGCGTTTTTTCTTCAATGAGAACTGGACTTTACATCCCAGAATGCATTGCACTAAATCCTAACCACGCATAGAATACTGTTGCAATTCAACGAGCTTTCGCGACGCACCAACGCACATCATCGCAAGTTCACACTGGTGCGATACCTTAAAGAAATGCATCTTATGACTTAAAAAAAGGCGCCGCCATCTTGGATAATGACAATCTACGACAGTGGCGCCCCGACGCACCTCGCGGTGAATGCGTCTCAGCGCATTTGGATTACCAGCGCAAAAATTTACGAGTTTTCGCCAAGCTGTCAGCTATTATTTGCCGTCAAAAAAACTATCTTTTCTTCATCGTAAAACTACTACGAAAAAAAAATTACGACTTCATAAATAAATTAAAGACGAAAAGTTCACAAAAAAAGTCTTATCTAAAAAAGAACACCTGTTCTGATAGGCCTAACCAATAGAATAATAATGAGTTATTATAATCGTTCATGTATCACATTATCACGAAGGGGAAAAAAAGGAGAAAATGATAAATGTACACAATCACCTTAAAATATATAATATCGAGATGATAAATTAAAACTTCGCAAAGAATAATAATAATATCAGAAAATTACTTACTTTTTTTCCATTATTAAAACAGTTATTTTTTTTTATCGCGAATGTGCACAAAAGTGTAAATCGGCTTGAATTAATTACAATGACATCGACTGGAATAAAAGAAAGGAGAAAATTATGAAATTCAGTAAGTATAAAATAATTCACTTATTTTCAATTCTTATAATAAATAAATAAATAATTATTCAATTTGGGGAAAATGTCGTTAAAAACTTATGCGCTTAAAGGGGAAATGTCACCAGTTATTTCTAAATGCTAGGCACAAGTGCAAATCGTAGAAATCAAATAATAATATTGAAATTTAACTTATCAGTAATGAGAAATCCCAATTTTTATGTGAAACATGGGCAGCGCTATATTACCCGATGTCAGGAATACCTCGATGGCTTAATTCAGAATTAGCGAATAAGATAAATGTCGCTTTCGAGATAATAGCATTTTTATGGAAAAAATGTATAATTTGGAAATAAACAATGTTAAAAAGCTGAAATTTGGTGAAAAAATATATTTTACAAGGAATGTGCTAATTTTTTTTAAAATAATTAAATTTGTAAATTAATTAAGTAATTTGACAAATAAAAGGCTTAAAAATGCACGTTCGCTAGTTTGACTTTGATAAATTTTGCAGGAAAGCGAAATAAATTAAGTGTGAAGTAGCGAATGTGCACATCCACTAGTTTGCCTTTTGAATAAAGTGAATGCAAAAAAAGTAGCGAATGTTGTTACATTGCTACTTATGTTTTTTATAAAAATGCATGTCACGAGCAATTTTTCAAAAGGTAAACTAACGAATGGTACCAATCGCTACTTTTAACTTTTAGGAATGATACCTTGTTGGATATTCGCTACTCTTCAATTCTGTAACTTTAGGTGAATTAGGGACACTTCCAGGATCACAATGGTTCACTTATCTCATTTTTGACAATTTGGCTCATTCGCTACTTGTGAATTAAGCCATCTGAATCGTAAATCTCATAAATTTCAGCACCATCTGTTGGCAATGGGAGAAAGTGTCACCATTGGAATCATTCAATTTTGGCTATTAAAAAACTAAATCTATTAAAAGGAATATTTAAAGAAATATTCAAATTTTAACAATATTTCAATATGGCGGAAATCTTCTGAAATTTCCCAAAACTATGAGGTATGAGGTGAGCCACGCCAGCTTTTATCAAAAATTCCCAAAATATGGATGGCATTAATTAACATGATATGGTGATGCCACCTTAAATCTCAAAGCAAATCAAAACTAAATCTTAAAATCATTAAATCAGCCTTTATCCTTCCATGAATTTCCTGAAAGCAATCACTCATAGCAGCGAAGCTAACAGTGATTGCCTCTGTCAAGGGGCAAAGTAGGAAATAAAAATTTCTCAAAATTAAATCAAAGATGAGATAATTTACTCAATAAATAATCTCTGATTTATCCACACAAAAATTATTTGATTTATTTTCTTTATTTTTTTCTGAAATAATGAACTGACTGATACAATGTATCAACGTGGGTAAAAACCAGCATTTTCAGTAAATAAATCATGAAAACTAAAAATTGATTTCTGCTTTAAAATCACGACAGGTCAGCGATGGCATTCATTTTTGTCTCCAAAAGCGCCACCATGTGTACACTATGCAAGAAAATCTCAGAAAATTTCCGCCATATTGAAACAAAAATTGCAAAATTTTAATTTTTCTAAAATATTCTTTTGGAATAATCTATTCTGTTTCTATACATTATTACATAGAAGGAAAGTGAAGCCAAAATTTGATGACTCCAATGTTGAACCTTTCTCCCATTACCAATAGATGGCGCTAAAATTTCTGAGATTTTAAGATTCATTATTCCTGAGGTCAGGCAATTTGGCATAGTCCATGTTTTACATAAAAATTGTGGATTCTCATTTCTGATAAATTTAAGTTCAATATTATTATTTTTAAACTGTCAATTAATAACGCTTGGTTAGCGATAACCTTTAACTCACGGTGAGCTAACTATGCCTCCATCATCCATTTCCCTGATGGTTATTCCTTGGTTATAGGTAGGGCCTATAACTAATATATTTTACATTTTTACATTCAAAAACTCATCTTTGTTTACTTTTAGAAAAAAATGCAATATAACGTATTTCGTTTGCCCCTAAACTATTAATAAACTAGTGATGCATAAAATATATCAGGCTTATTACAGTGATATATATACATATAGGAGTATGTTTAGGCCTATATATGCAGAATACGAGGAAAGGGGAGCAAAAAAATAAATAAAAAATATAGCAATAATGCAAGCTAAATTGAGTAGAAAAAAACTGACTTCATAATAAGGCAAACAATCATTGAATGTGCTCTTGGGAGCGAATACAATACGCTATTTGTTAAGCCTTAAGCTCCATTTTTTATTAGAAAATTATATTCTGCTATATTTTTAATCTTCTGCATTGCAATATTCATCCAATACATATTTGCATATCAAGAGCAAAAAAAAAATTAAAAAAAAAATAAGAGGAAAAAAAAAGACCCAATTACAAAACCTATGCAGAACAAAATAGCAATTTCAGCTTGTTGATAACGTAAAAAAAGACTAATTAATTCTCATCAAACCCACAAAGACAGATTTATACCATATGCTAATTTGCATAAAAATTTGCATACAAAAAAATTGATAAAAAAATTAATGAAGGTCTAAGATTTAATTAAAGGGGAACATCACCTCCCACAAAACTTTCCGTTTAGGGTTCTCTTTTCCTATTAATCTCATTCAGAATACTTGATAAACTTATGCTTGCTAACTTGTAAGTAACACAGACCAGAACGAATGACCACAATCCATCAAAAGTTGAATTCAACTTATTGGCTGAAAATTACTTGAAAAAAAAAGCTAAAAGCAAGCAACTGATAAAAAAGAGGTCATCTTGGAAAACAATTCTGTTTCATTGGCCACTAAAATAAGAGTTGTAAACAAGATCCCAAGTAATGGGAGAAGATCGTTAAATCCCACAACTGTCTTATAAAAGCAATCAGCTAAGTATAAGAAAAAAAAAATATATCTTAAATACAATCAAAAGAAAATCCAACTCAAAAACACTCAAAAACAACAAAAGATAAAAAAGGTGTTAAAACCTCAGAGAAAACAACATAAAAAAAACACAGCTTGATTTCACCGAACGATAAGAGTGGATGAACTCTTGTGAAGACACAGTTACTAAGTGAATCACATCAATCAGCTGCGAATCACAGTGACGTATACGTGTGCAGCTCTATATATAGGTACAGGAAAGGAATATACAAATTTCAATTATTTATTCGTACATTTCATGCCTCTTACTCAAATTTTAGGAAAATAATATCCTAAATAGAAACATTTCAAATATTACCGAAATATTTGAATTTTGTAGAAATTTTATCCAAAACTATGAAAATGTTATGTAGGAATTTATTCAAAAAATACTATTGGGATTACAAAAGAATTTTTTCAAAAAATCTTGAATATTATGGGAATTTATTTTCCAAAAATCTACGAATAATATTATGCTATTTTTCTTTTCTAAAAGTAAAGGATTTTTTTTCTCAAAATTATGGGAATATTATTGGAAAGTTTCTAAAACAATATGGGTATAGTGTATTTTTTTCCCCCAAAACTAAAGTACTATTAGTCACATTTTTAAAAAACTATAGCAGTAATATTGGAATTTTTTTTTCCAAACTATTGTAATATTATTGAATTGTAATTTTTTTTTTATCTTTTTTTAAATCTATATTAATATTATTGGAATTTTTTCTTCCAAACTATAGCAATATTAATGATTTTTCTTTTTCAAAACTATATTTATGTTATTGGAATTTTTTTCAAAACTATAGTAGACTGAAACAACTAATTTAAATAAAAAAAACTATATAAATATTATCGGAATTTTTCTCCAAACTATTGTAATATTATTGCATTTTTTTCAAACTAATTCTAATATTACTGGATTTTTTTTCTCAAAACTATATAAGATATTATTGGAATATTTTTTAAAAACTACATTAATATTTGATTTTTTTTCTTCAAAATTATATTTATATTATTTGAATTTTTATTCTAAAACTTTACTAATATTGAAATATTTTTTTTCTCAAAACATAAGATTATTTTAGAAATATTTCCAAAACTGCAAGCATAATATTATAAGAATTTTTCCCAAATCTATAGGAATATGTCATATCATATGTCACGAGTAATGTAACAGGTCAATCCAGAAAGCTGTGAAACAATCCATGAAACCGATTCGATTTTACACTAAAAACAAGTGTGCAAAAAATGCATAAGTTAACATAAGGTTTTCCGGTCAACAGCTTGAATTTTCCCTTTGACCTGCTAGATTTAGCATTTGTTTTTATTGGTCAGATGTCCAATAGTCCGTGCAGGATAAAGATTTTTATGCCGACTATTAAGTGCCCCAAGTGGCTCAATTTCACGCTGACCTCACGTGCAAAAACCCCCCAAATGCAATTTGGGTCCAGTGACAGTTGCAATTGAACCCAATGCTTAAAAACTAGGCCTAAAAGACCCAAGGGAAAGTTCATCTAAATCCCTATTAAAATATCAGAAAAGGAAATAAGCTTTCATGTGCAATGAATAAAAGAAAAAGTGGGGCTCGTAAAAGACAAACCGGCTTAGAACAGGAAGACAGGAGACAGGAAGTGGATCAAAGCGCGGAAGAAAGGCATGATGGGAAATAAGGATACATCCATTATAATGTATATTTCAATAAATAAAAATTTTATAACTGAATTTCCTAACCTTTCATAAACTTTCCTGTGATAAAAACAAGTTTCAAGGACTTTCAGAGACTAAATAAAAAATCTTCCCTAATTCAAAACAAAAATATCCACTTTTCCCTGACCATGATAAAATTCTCCCTGACCAAAATATTGTAAATATAATATAGTTGGCTTCCCTGACTTTTTCAAACATAATTACAAAGTTCCCTGACCTATGAGTGGGTTATCATGGCTTTCTTTAACTTTCCTTGACCAAAATAGATAGATAATAAAAACACAAGTTTTCCCTGACCAAAATAAATTTTGTCTGTGAGTTCCCTGACATTTCCTGACCAAATTACTACTGCAATGAAATTAACACAATATATCAAATAATTTCAAGGCCAGCAATAAACTTTGCTTTAAAATATGTCAAATTAATGGAACTACCATGGCTTTACCACATATAAATTACTGGCTTTTTTGGCATAAAATAAATTTATCAGAACAAATTGATATTTAATGGCATATGTAACAATACTTTCATTATTTGTTGTAATAACAAAATTCACAGAAGCCCCATTGTTCAGAATCACTGACTAGAAAACAAAATGGCGACTGGAACAGTATGACTTAATTAATGTTTGACTGGCTGCCAAGATTTTTAATAAGATTTTCTAATTAGTATTTTCAAGTCTTTAGGGAAATGAGATTCCTCTCATCGCTCTCATAAATCTCTGTAGTTTGTCTTTCACTTTTATCTTCATTTCACATCAATGTGGGCAACATTCAGTGTTGACCTCTGTTTGACCTTTTCCAAATAGGCTTCATTTTGTGCTAATCTTGTTGTGACATATCGCTACATAAACGTGGTTGACAGAATTCTCTGGAGCTTCAAAACTCTTCAATCAAGTAAGTGCAAACAGACAAGAACTCATTAAAGAGAGAAAGATGAAAGTGAAAGTGAAAATCATTAAACCCTGAAAAAGATGTTCAATTATAATAGCTTATTCACACGAGATTCATTTAAATGACCATTAGTTTGATATGCTATATAAATTCCATAGAAACCATCAACATGGTTATTGAGATGGAGTGAGGAAACCAAAGGACTCCTTACACATTTTCCTTGTAAATTGCATTGATGTCCTTGTGTCTATAAAAAAAACCCTAACTCCAACTCTCTTGAATGTGTTTGTTTTTTCATAACTGAAATGCAATTTTTGTTTACTTTGCAAACTGCAATCATCTATAACTTAGTGCAAGTCATATAAGAAGAACATATTGAGAGAGAGGTTGTAACTCCAGCTCAGAGCTGTTGGTTCGTGTATGAGGCAGTTAAGGTTTATTTACAATCTGTTTGTAGCCCAATTGCCATATCTCTTAAACCTTTCAAAAGCTTGTCTTTCTAAATCCAATGAATGTTGAAAAAGTCATCTAATGTTTGCTATTACATATCGCAATTACATTGCAAAAGAAGAAATCCTCGAGCAATTCATGAATTGCCTCTTCTTATTCACTATCAAAACAAACTTACTGGCTTTGGGATTTCAAATGATATCGCAAAAACCAATAAATGTTAAGAGTTTATGACAGTGAATAATTGGTGTTCTATTTAACCTGTAATGTAACCTTTCAGGATGCATTTGGTCTTTAAACAACAATCTGATCGAAGCGAAATGGGCAAAAACCAGCACAACTGTAGTATGGTAAATGTCATTTCTAAGCCAATCCCGATAAAGTGGGCTTGAGTACATGCCACAGTACCTCTGCATATATACGGCAGCACGTGGAAGGAATTACCGTACACGCAAGGTCAAACCATGTGTAACAGAGCTATAATTTGTCATATAGGTGGCAGGGCAGACAAAGAACAAATTTGGATGACGAATAATTCCCTCCAGGTGGCGCAATATGCTAAAGTACAATCCAATTGGCTGAAATTCATAACAGAAAAGTACAGATTTATTTTTTCCTACAGATGGCAGGGTAGTGGCAACAAAGAGCGCCCCTGGGGTCAGGTTTAAGTACAATTTGGGATGATAAAGAATTCTCCCCAGGATGTGCAATAGGTAATGCTACAAGTATATATGCTTGCTTTCTAAAATCTGTTCAATGATTTTATGCCATTTTATACATATCAGGTTTTAATGCATCACAAAATAAAAATTAAGAGTTAATTTCATCTTTTTTGAAAGTTGAACTCATCCCAACTAGGTCTATAAGATTTCATATAATTTTCATAAACTTTGAATGGATTGTCAGTAAATGAAACAGAGAGGTTTCGAATTTTTGCGAATAGTAAAGTAATTCACAAAATCTTTCCTTGATGATGTCATATTCTGTCACATATTACATATTCACAAAAAATTGATTCTATTTAACGAAATTATTTAAATTTTTTTGTCTTTTTAATGAAACTTGAAAAAGAACGAAATGCCAATGCTGCCAGATATAAGGAGTTACCACCATGAAACTCACAGAAGGTAGGGACAAATAGGCATGTTTGGTCACACTGCTCTCTCACTCTCTCTCTCTATTGCTATTGGTTTACAGAGTTTAAATAAAATTTAAGCAAATTTTCTATTTTTGCAATTTCGGGAATAATTTCAGAAATTTCACAACCTCTCGAATAAGAGTAAACAAAATGATTAAGTACCACCAAAATTATATCTACTGGAAAATTATTTACAGGAAACAAAATATAAACTGCGCAAAATCATACCGTATTTCATCAAGAATATTTCTGCAAAAAAATTTCTCCAGATGGATTTTAGGAAAATCATCCCATTCATAAACATTGACCATTTTCAACTTTTCCCAAGAATTGTTAAATATATGGTAAAACGCAGCCAGTCCATTTTCTTTATGGTTGCAGTAAAAAGTTATGAGAATACATTACTTTTTCTCAAAAAGAAAATACTCCAGTATAATAATGTTCAGTTTATGGCAAAGTAACAAACACAAGAAATGGTTTTTCTTTCATTTTTATCTTCTATAGGCCTAACGATAAATCTAAAGAATTGATGAAATATGATAATAGCATGATTTATTGTGGAAACTGACTCCTTAGTAAAAGTGTATCTCACAAATAAGTTTTATCATGCAAATGCTTTTTTTTTGGAAAATAATGCATCCATAAGATAAACAATCTGATATCTTTGAATAAAAAATACATAAAAAAACTAAAAAAAAATTCACAAGAATTGCTGTAAATTTAGACCAACACTAAAAATATGTATTTATTGAAGTTGCCATATTTTGAGAAAGAAGAAAACTAGGAAACTTTTGCACGTTTTTATTGATTTCGTGAAAATGGACCATTTTCAGAGGAAATATAAGCCATAAGAGCAATTTGTTTTCTGACTTTTTCCAAGTGTAACATAACAAAAAATCAATTCAGCAATAAAGATAATTTTACAAAATGCTTGAAAATTTGAAAAAATGTGCCATAAAAAGAGAAAAATGTTTAGGTGAAAAAGTCAGCTCAATTTGAATAACCCCATAAAGCCAAGGGAAGCCATTTTGTTTTATTTATTATGCGTAAAATATTACACAGTACAGAAAGATTAACAATTGAAACTGGATCAAATTCTGGTTGGTATCATTAGAAGGGTAAACAGATACTTCCTTGACTTTTCCTAACTTTTCTTGATATTTCTGGAATTTTCCTGACTTTTCCGTCTATTTTGGGATTGCTCCTTGACTTTTCTTAACCTGCTTGGATATTTTGGAATTTTTTCTCATTATTTTGGAGTTTTCCTGACTTTCCCTGAACAAAATAAAATCATTTCCCCTGTAATTTAGCATCTATTATTTTATTAAATAAATTGAAATATTCACAGAAAATGCTAAAAAAAAATCAGGAATTTTGTAGAATATTGCATTAGATTTAAAACAGTATAAACATCAATTTATAAAATTTCCTGACTTTCCCTGACCAAAATAAAATCCTCCCTGCTTCATTATACATGAAGCATTTACTTTTCAGATCTAGCATTACTGAATTAAAATAAAGTGAAAACTAAATAAAATGAATTGAAATTTTCACATAAAAATAAGACAAAACTCAGCATGGCTTCCTTAAATATTTTGAGATTTTCTCTGCCTTTCTTGGATAGTTTGGAATTTTCCCTGCCTTCCTTGGAAATTTTGGGATTTTTCCTGCCTTCCTTGGCTAGTTTATGATTTTCCCTGACTTCCTTGGATATTTTAGGCTTTTCCCTGACTTTCTTAGATATTCTGGGATTTTCCCTGACTTCCTTGGATATTTTAGGCTTTTCCCTGACTTTCTTAGATATTCTGGGATTTTCCCTGACTTTATTGGATATTCTGGGATGTTCCCTGCCTTCCTTCGACATTTTAGGATTTTCCCTGACTTTCTTGGATAGTTTGGAATTTTTCCTGACTTTCTTAGATATTAACTTTCTTATATATTTTGAGATTTTTCCTGCCTTTCTTCGACATTTTAGGATTTTCCCTGACTTTCTTGGATAGTTTGAAATTTTTCATGACTTTCTTGGATATTCTGGGATTTTCCCTGACTTTCTTAGATATTTTGAGATTTTCCCTGCCTTTCTTGGATATTTTAGGCTTTTCCCTGACTTT
Source organism: Proteroiulus fuscus (assembly GCA_034700285.1). NCBI lineage: Eukaryota > Metazoa > Arthropoda > Diplopoda > Julida > Blaniulidae > Proteroiulus > Proteroiulus fuscus. Next base: position 11,340 of record JAQIXP010003842.1, read on the forward strand.
CTTGGATATTCTGGGATTTTTCCTGACTTTCTTGGATCTTTTGCAATTTTTCCCAACTTTCCAGGCAAGCATCACTCATGCATGCTAACTAATGCATTTGTATCAGGTCATGGAAGGTCATGCATGCCAAAAATTGTCTAAATTCCGCAATTATTTTTCTCCATAACAAATAAGCACCATCAGCGCCCCCTATTCATTCCATTATGATTCTAATTCGGTTGAATAATAATCTATGAACATTAGTATTCAAGACGAGAGAAAAATACTGCAATTTATTGCTCAGTCATTAACGCTTTTATGAATAGAAGCAATTTTCACAAATTTTAGCTTCGGAATTTTTAATTAACACTCGAAATCCTGAAGAGTCATAATGTACATTATGAATTATAGAAAATTAAATTATTTTAATAAAAGCAGTTGGTTGTACCGTTGAAAAAAAAGTAAATTATTGACAAAATGCCAAAAGCCAAAAATAAAATAAGATAAAAATACATTAATTATTAGGTCAGAATAAAAAGCAGAAATAAAGAGGAAATTGGGTTGAAAACCACACCCGAAATATCCACAGAAAAAAATATTTTGGGAGGAGTTTTGCGTGCTAATGTCAGTGCAAATATTTGCAAAAAATAGTCCAAAAAAACAACCTAAAAGCCAATAGAATATCTTGTTAAAAATGCATTGGATAATACCGGTACATACATATTCTATTTTTTCCAAAAATTTCATGATTCATTTTTTAATCCTTCACATTTGATAGTTTTATTAAGATGCAAATAAAGTTTTGTAATTTTAAAATCATTTTAGACCTTTTTTTTTATTTTTACAAAAAAACTTGATTTATATATTTATTTAATTTAAACGATTTAAAAAAAATTCAAGAATTTTTCACGAATTCTACATAAAAAATCGTTTCATGTAAGATATTTTGTAATTTTTTAAAATTTGAATTATAATATTAATCTAGTCTACAGTTCACCGTCACGCATTCTGCTGTGCACGGCCCCCATCCATCCCCGTGCTTAGACTAGGCTGAAGT
>JAQIXP010003843.1:0-12372 GCA_034700285.1 Proteroiulus fuscus
TGCAAGCAAAAAGGCTTCTTCAACATTTTTATCGGCATTCAAGAACACCATTGCAAATGGACCTTGCATGTCTGCACTTTGCAGGTTTATATGATCTCCTACCTAAAAATGTGCATATTATAAATTAAATGATTGTATATGCATGTAAATACTGTATGTTTCACATGTATTAATCAGACAGTCTAGTGATATTTCAATGTTATAGATCGAGAAAAATACTGATTATTCATTCAAGAATAGTTTTTACACCCAAATTCTAGTTTAGACATGAGCATAACTAAGATTATGCTTACCAATTTTATCACAATGGGTTGAGCTACATGTTTCTTCTTGCTAACAATCTCATTCACATTATTCAATAGCTGGAATTGGTCACCATCATTTTCTGTAGAAGTCTCATATATTTTCTCAAATTGTTTTATTAATTGGTTGAAGCATTCTTTTCGCTCATCCAATTTTGGGACAAGTTTTTCATAATCTTGCATTATCTGCAAGAAATTTCAAATAAATTTTGATAGGACTACAATCTATGCTTTTCATGTTTCTAATTATTATCAACATTAAATGAGCTTACCCATCTTGAATAATAGAAAGCTGGATATTCCTGTTGAATATCAAATATCCTCGTGACCAGTGAAGTTGACAAGTAAGTCCTGCGCTCATTGAATGTCTCATTCATTAAGAAGTCAATATGCTTGCAATCAATTTTATTAAAGGGTGGCTTGCCTAAAAATAATTTTATCATCTTCAATAATAACTGGTAAAGAATTAGTCACCTACTAACTTTTAATAATATTTGATGCAAATTAAAAAACCACCAAGTGCAATATCAGGAACATTGCAGTTGTTATTTTTTGATTTTAAATCAGTGATACACAAGTATGCAAAATGGGCACTTATCTTTTAAATATTTAGAATACAAAAATAATCTGCTGCAGCCTTGGCATATGAACATACATCATTCAGAATTTAAAAAAGATTACATTTATTTACCTGTAAGCAGTTTTTTCATTTCCATTTTGTGTTCATCAAACGTCTTGATGTGATTTTGTCCAACAATATCAAGGATTGCAGTAGTATGGAATGTTTGTTTTGACAGAATTTTGTCAGCCTTGTTTGTTGAATTATTGAAAGCTGGTTTTGATTGGAGCTTATCTTGGTATCGTCTGTTTCGTATGCACTTGGCCAGTTGTTGTTTGAAAGTCTCCTACAATTTAAATGAGCATTAACTATTAAACCATAATTTCAATTATAATTTTAAACAAAATTATTTGTTAAATTATGCATACATGTTGTGTTGGTAAATGTTGATCCTTTAGAATTGGATATGCATCACACATTGAGTTGGCAAAATTATTGTAGTCTGTCTTGGTTGGAAATGGTGTCACTGATGTAATAAATGTTGCACACTCTCGTATAAATGCCATAGAGCTGCAACCCTGTCCTAATTGTTTTAGCACTTTTTCAGAAAATTTGGGAAGTGGGCTTGGATACCCAATTGTTTCTGCCTTGAGCTTCTAAAATTATTAAGATTTAGGCAATATTAATGATTAAATGTTAAAATTGTATATTAAAAATAGTAAATATGTACTATACAATTACAATTTAATAGCTTAATATAATACAAAAATGTATTCAACATTGTTTTCATGTTGGATAGTTAAATTTTGCACAAATTATTTAATTGTCATTATCTAACACAATATCAGTAAAACATTTTCACCTTTTGAACTACTTGGCAATGCAACATATACTTAGGATTATATTTACAAACAAAATTAATTTGTAAAGCTGCTATATTTCAAAACTTATTCTGATATCAATGGGAACCCAAGTTAGTTTTAGAAAAATTATCTTGCATTATTCAACAGATTTTTACCTGGTTTGCTGGAACATTGGCAGGTATTTTGAGTATAACTGTGAAAATGTATGGTTTCACTTACAGTGTTATAATTCCTAATTTGAATCTGCACTATACTCACAAATATAAGTACTTACAAACCACTATAATTAAAATTCCACATACCTTTTTTTGGAATTAAGGTTTCATTAAATGGAGTATCCACTGTATCATCATCCATGATAATTAAATCTTCATTGCACTGCAAGCCTGCACTTGTAATATTTACAGCATTTGTGTTTTATTATCATCTATTGTTTGAAGTTCATCAATTTCTTCAATTACTATCACATTGTTAACATTAATTTTGGTTGGTAAATTTGGAGTTTCATTTGGATTTGGGACCATCTTAGATACAGTCATTTGAATCTTCTGTCCGGTTTTGATTTCTTCATTTGGCTCCAATTCAACATATTCATTTAAGAGGGTGTCATATATTTCAAATAGTAATTCTCCATTTTGCAACTCAAGACTAAGTTTGACATCAGCTTCAACCATGGTATAGAAAGCCTTCTTAAAGCAGCTAACACTTGAATCTTTTCCATTTGATAAAAATGTCACCTTCTTTTTCGATTTTTCACTACTACTAACACTGATATTAGCATTATTGTACAAAATTCTCTAAAATTACCAACCACTTGTGATAATAAAACAAAAATGGCTAAAGTGTCTTATTTCTAACAAAGACCTCAAAGTGTCTAAAAAATCACAAGATGGGTGACTCATACTGCAAAGTCAACACCGCACCCTAAAAGGCCCAATGTTATTTAAATGGGTTGTTCCATTAATAGTCTAAAAAATCACAAGATGGGTGACTAATACTGAAAAGTCAACACCACACCCTAAAAGGCCCAATGTTATTCAAATGGATTGTTCCATTAATAAAGCAAAGGAAGTAATGGGTTAGAAAAGTGTTTATTAACTCACTAGATCTGGACAATCACAAATATCAGAAGATTATGCAGAAATTGTTAATTTAAGTTTCAAAATGAATACAACTGATTTGTCTTGTTTATTATGCAAAGTAACATTTACTACTACAAAACGTTGGTTCAAGCATATAAAAACTGTTCATTCCACAAATCCTAATTTTAGAGTGATATGTTCCTTCTGCAATGCTACATTCAACAAATGGAACAGTTTTAAAACTCACATTATGAGAAAGCACCACAGTGAATATCTTCAAACAATTCAACCAGAAAATGAGATTAATATGCAAGAAAATAATCCTGGAGATGAATCAGGTAATCTATTTCTTTTTATAGTTTGCATTGTATTAAGCAAAACATTTGCTCATAGTCTATGACCATATTTTTACAAAATAAAACCCATTACTGTTAAGGGATACATGGTATATGTGATAAAGGTTGCTTGGGTTTATTGAACCCAAAATGCTTAACATTAATTTCCCATTAGATATTTTGCCTATTTTAGGTATCCTATAAAGTGAATTCAAGCAACCATGATGGATTTTCCCAAAAACTTACTGATTCAAATTTTGTAAACCAAAACTTTATTTTTTAGATACCAGTACTGATGCAGACATGCTCTCACCTAATGTTTTGGATATTAAGTTTCATGCGGCTCGTTTCATACTTTACCTTAAGGAATTTCATTTGCTTCCACAGTCAGCAATTGATAAAATTGTCCATATTGTTAATGCATTGATTAACATGGTGCTTCAAAATAAAAAGGTAAATGGTGTATAAGCTTAAAATGTAGGTAGGGGTGGACAGATTAAACTATAGCTCAATTATCACAAAAATTTGTGGATATATTTAATCATAAATGTGTAGTAAATTAAAAACAATTAATTATATATTAAATATTGTATGCAATGTTTGTTTTTAAGCATTTAGTCAAAGTAGTTAGCTGAATTAATAATTTATAAATCCCAACTGATACTTATCATTAGACTGCCTATACCACTAGCCCTAGAAACATGATGTTTAGACAGTTTATTTCTGTAATTACATTGACATAAATGAAGGAAAAATTATTTTAAAGTTTACTCTTTAATTTATCTTTGAGATAAATTAGGATCTACTGAATTTCAATGTTTTCCACTGAAAACTAAATAAATAACATGTTTACATGCACAATTTTCAGGCTTTTTAGTGATGAATTCTGGTGGTAGCTCGAGTGATTTTCTCATTACAAAAAAATGTATTCAATCAATTTTGTAATCAATTGGAAGAGGGTTTTCCTCAGTTAACTAATTTATTTTTTACGAATGTAGTAGTTTATAGATAAGTAAACATATTTGGTATATTAATAAACCTGCCCATTTATTTATATTTTCTTTTACTAAATTGCATATTATGCACAGATTATTCTCAGCATGCAATATTTATTTTAAGTTTTGTGCTATGCAATATTTCACATTATCTACAATTTTAATATGAATTGTTAGACATAGTGGGTCAGTCCACCCCTGGTGATATTAAATTACTGTTAACATGAAGTGTAATAAGATTGTCATTTGATTATTTCAGGCAGAGCTAATTGATGCTGGGATAAACTTAGATCTGCTTAAAGATTTTGACAATTATGAACTTTTTGATGGCTTACAAACTCAAAAGCAGCAAAATAAGTTCTACAAAGAAAACATGACTAATATTAAACCAAAAACTGTTTGTTTAGGAAAGGAGTATGTTTGGAAAAAACAGCATGGAAAAAGGATAATGGTTGAGCAAGATGCCACTGCCTATATTATTCCATTTCTTCCATCATTAAAAAGATTACTATCTAATGAATCTGTCAGAAAAGAAGTTATGACCTCTCATGCCAGTCAGGGTGAAACATTCAAGGATGTGTGTGATGGACAATTTTTTAAGCAGCATCCTGTACTTTCAAATGATTACCAGGCAATTAGCATTATGGCGTACTATGATGATGTGGAAGTAGTGAATCCTCTTGGATCCAATACCCAAAAGCACAAAGTTGCCGTGTTTTATTATTTTATTACTAATATTAACCCAATGTTTCATTCAGCCTTGAAAACTATTCAATTACTTGGCATCATTAAGAGTCATCATTTAAGAAAATATGGGGCCAGTTCTTTACTGGAGGATTTTGTGGATGGTTTACATCAACTTGCATCTGCCAATGGTGTAGAAATCATAATTAATAATGAATGTCTATCAGTCAAAGGGGCATTGTTTGGGTTTGCTGCTGACACTCTGGCAAGTAATTTCATAGGTGGGTTCAAAGAAAGTCCTTCATTTGCTAGTCGTCCATGTCGGCATTGTCATGCTACTAAAGTGACCATGAAAAAATCATTTATTGAAGAAAATTTTACTCTACGGGATATGTTAAGCCACGATGAACATGTTTCAATTGTATTAGATGAAGATTTAACTGAAAAGTCTCGGCAGTATTGGTTAAAATATTATGGTGTAGTAAGACAAAGTTCACTACATGAAGTGCCTTACTTTGATGTCACAAAATGTTTTGTCCCAGATATCATGCATATCCTGTTTGAAGGTATAGTTTTGAAGGAAATTAAGTTACTAATGCAATATTATATAATTACAATGAAATTCTTCTCATTGGAAATTCTGAATGCTCAATTGGTTGGATTTTCAATGGTTGGCCCAGCAAGTAATGCACCTTCACAAATTAACAGAAAGGCAATCGTCAACCCCAAAAGCAATTTGAAATTGTCTGCATCAGAAAGTTGGACACTATTATTATGGCTCCCATTTCTTATTTCCAACCACATACCAAATGATTGTGAATACTGGGAATGTTTCATCACTTTGCAGAAAATTGTTTGCATTTGTGCATCATTTGAGTTAACTAAACTAGATGTAGCCATGCTTCAAAAACTCATTAATGCGCATAATTGTATGTATCTAAAATTTTATGGTGAAAGAAATGTAACTCCAAAATTTCATTATGCCGTGCATTTGCCATCATGCATTGAACAATTTGGACCCTTACGTCATCTCTGGTGTATGCGGCTAGAGGGACGCCATGCACGGTTGAAATTAGTTGCAGCACTAGGTAGAAATTTCAAAAATATTCCTTTCTCACTTGCTAAGCGCTATGAAGCACTCATGATGTTTCAATTGAGTGAAAGTGATTATTTAGATGTAGATGACTTTGTTTATCCAGGAAAAGTTATGGAAGCAGTAGACCCTCAAGTTCAGGAACAGTTGTCATTATATGGTGTTAATTTATTTGATGCTATAATGGAAGTTGGTCATGTGTATATAAATCACATTAGCTATAAAACTGGATATTATTTACTACAAAGCATTTCTGAAGATGATCTGCCAACCTTCATTTGTATTTCAAAAATCATTGTGTTAAAGGATAAAAAATTCATTGTGTGTAAATGCTTTCAAGTTGAAAGATATTGTGGCAAAACTAATTCATATATGTTAAAGAATGGATTTTTAGATACCGTGGTTCTGGACATTACCATGTTGCCTTTCAAACACCCTGTACAAGCAATTAAATATGAAGGGAAAATGCACATTGTATTGAAAAACTATCCAATTATTGAATTTGAATAAAGGCATCTTTCAATAAAAGTTTTTATTTGAAATGTTCTAATATCCTTAATTTTTTAAATAAAAAATTTAAGCATGGAGAATTGTAAAATTTAATGTGTTTTTTAAACAATTACATTTGTTGAATTTTTAATGACTGAAATTAAGTTAGTACAGGCAAAACCAAGTCATTTCCATTTAAGATGCATGATTTTTTAAAAAAAAGACACATGGCAGAAATGAAGTCACTTTTGCAATGTAAATAAGACACTATAAATAACTTATTTAAATTTTTAAAATTTTAGACATATGTTGATGACTTAAATGTTGTTTAGACACACTAAATAGCTTAAATTCAGCCATCCGGTTTTAGAGTGTAGCTATAACATTTGTCGATAAATGGTAGTTATCTATATTTTATTATACCCAACTTACTTTATAGCTAGAGAATGCTGTAATGTGAGTTTTGATATTACAATATACGATCAAAATCCACCAATAGTAGAATACGATATGGATTTCATGACACACTTATGCAAGCCCGATTACAACATTGTAGCATGTCATTTTTAGCTAAGGATATTGCTGATTTGACCTTAACTCATATAGCAATAAGAATAAGTGCCTATTGCTGTGTTCTACATGATCATTTTGGCATTAATTACTTTTTAGATTTGATATCTGATCTCATAACAAGTTTTCTTGAGTTGCAAGTTGAAAGTGTTAAACGAATTCCTGCCAAAACGTTTTGCAAACCTTGTTTAATTAACAATTGTAAATAGCCATTTTCTACTAGTTTCACTTCTCTATATTTGAGAACGTCCATAAATTAGGTTATAACTCAGGGGCAGTGGATCACACTTACGTGACGTTGAACCATAACGTTTCACACGATAACAGAAATTGACTTCTTTCATTAAAATGCATACGATTTTAACTCTGCAAAAGTTTTAAATTATGCTAAAGTAAAATTTATGTTTAAGGCAATCGTAATTTTTTAGATTACGGATTGAGTATATATCTCGAAAAATATTTTGACAGTTTTCAATGTTTTGGAGCCTCAATATTCTGGAATCATAATGTGAATCTCGTAAATATTTTGTTAATGCTGCACATATTCAATTCAACTGATTCATGAAAATCAATGCCCTACATAAAATGGAAACTTTACATTGATAGTGGATCAAAATAAGTTTGTTTCAAGCTTCTCAGTAAGGAGTCCTTTATACCCCCTGTTGTGATGGTGAGATTGATGCCGGATATGTAACTGGCAGTCACATCATATGAAGCTTATACTTTCTCATGTTGTTACATGTTTTCGAACATTTTCTATGAATGTATATAAAGAAACCATTTTGTCGAATTATTTAAGGGGAGTCGTGGCTCGTTTGTATTGATATCTGCTATTTGAAAGGAGGAAAAAACGTTGATCTAACAAGCTGTTGTGGCTCTCTTGATCTTGAGTCTTTGACGTACAACAAGGCTTAATTGTACAGTGATATAAAGTGTGCGATTTATGTTGAAAAAGCATTTGACCATTCTTTTTTTTCATTTTATCTTGTGTTTTGGTAGCTAAAATCGTGTAGTTTTCTTAGTGTATTCAATATTTGTGAGTTTTGTTATTTGTTATTATATGGACTTCTTTTAACTTCTATTTCCAATTCCAGTTTTGATGTTCTTGTTCCGGTTTATTCTTGAATCAGCTTGATGATCATAAAGCTTGATATCCTAAAAACTTCATCAGCTTTCTAATTTAAAAGTTTCAATTTTACATTGAAATAGAATGTAATGCTATATAGGAATATTTTGCATATACTCGTGGACTCATTGATATTTGCCATTTAAAGCTGTTCCTGCATTTATTTGAAAAATTCTGATTTTGTCGTATAAATTTTATGCACATATTGGTGTACTTGATTAAATTTGAGTGCATATCTATAAAGAGGGACACATGTTTATCTGAAAAATGTTGACCGATTCATAATTCTCTTCACATATTTGTCCAGTGCAGATCCTTCCCATAATATAAGGCATTTTTAATTTCAACTGAACAGTTAAATTACAACTTCCATTAACCATCGTATTAATGTGGAACATCCTGGGACAGATTTAATCTCGCATTTGTTTTAGATAGGGGAATCAAGTTCGGAAATTTCGCATATGAAATACACATGTTGACTCCATAATGCAAGTGCGGTACCTATTTATAGTTCTATTCAGTATGTTTGTTTGGATTTATTTGAATGATTTCATATGGAAGTAATCATATTCCGATTGCATGATATCTGGTATAGTTCTGGTTTTTTCTCCGGAAATAGTCGTTACCAATTCTTGTCAGGAAACTAGTGTTTTCTTCTGGAAGGATGATAGTAGAATCAAAGTCTAAAAATAAGACTATATAGGTTTTCTTTTGTAAATTGGATCCTCTTTTCTTCTGGAGTTGTGGTTACGTATGTTATGAATGTATGTCCATATTCTAGTGTGTGGTGATTGGTTGAACTGAGAGCATTTCATTAAACAGGGGAAGACACAAAGCAGCTTTACTTCTAATAAGGTCTAGATTTTCTTTCAGCGCATGCCAAATGTCTCAGCGTAATCCTTTCTATTCTTAATGTTAACAACCTAATGTTGGTTCATATTGCCTCACGGTTTCTAATAATGTTTACTGCAAAGATTAATTGACCCATATTCTTGAAGATGCTAAGCATACGAGCGTATTATATTTTTGCTGGAAAATATCCCTATGCTTTGAGGATAAAGGCCTTTTGAATTCATCATCAGGAACATTGTTGATTCTATGACTGACAGATCAAAACCAGAAAAATAGCACTAAGTCTCTTGTCAGTCTGTTTTATTAAGGTAATTTCTGCAATTAAAAAAAGTGATCAAATTCTTCTTGGTTAAACTTGGTATCTTTATGATGCCTATTTTGGGCATGTTGACCTTCTGTATTTGTAGAATCAATTGGATTTAGAATTATTTGAAGAATTAAATATAAACATTCATTAGAAATTTTGGATGTCAATGAAGCGGAATTGAATTGAATTGAAATTCTATTGGCAAGTCCTACAACTCCATTTTGTTCAGCATATTTAATGTAATGTGTCAATATGGCATGATACTGATCAATTGCGTTGGAAATGCAGAACGAATAATTAATTAACAGCATTAGAATGAAATGTGGATTGGAATGACCAACAATTGGAGGCTTAATCGATAAAATTGTCAAACAAACCACTCATTAATTAGTTACAATTAATGTCCTCAAATGCTTTAGCAAATGTCAGAATTAATTCGGGCATTTGTTGACTACATATTTTACCTTGCTATAGGACTTGCCTTCATATTAAATACATCTTGTTTTACTTTCCAGAAGCAAAAAGGAATTTTTAAATAAAGTTAAATATATGTGGATTCAGATAGGGCCTGACAACTTTTGAAAATATATACATGGCCAGCATGGCAGAGATGCTTATACTTGGTCTTTACTTGAAAGATCTTGGAAGTGAATGTTAAATTAATTTCCAAGTTAATATTATGTTCATATTGGCGATTAAAATGGTGTCCCATATTAGCATACAACTAATAACATAAATTAATGGAAACAGTATAAAGATGATCAGTGACGTCATTTCAACTTTTTGCTAGTGGGAACAGACCCAAAAAATGTTCAAACTTCTTAACCGCGCAGGCGAAAATTCGAAAGTTTTTGTTCTTAATAGCTATATAAAATTGACACAAAATGCGCCACAGGCGACTTTTTTTTGCTCAAAAACATTCAAAAATGGGCTAAAATTTACCAAAAGTGCCTATATAGATATCTTGCCAGTTTATTTAGTATATGTCAGAATATTAGGGGGGGGGGAAATGCCCCCCCTGCCCCCCCAAATGACGTCCCTGATAAAGATCTTATTGGTAGGGGATAGTGGTAGGCCTACCAATTGAATCAATACAACAATTATATTTTGATGTTTTTTCAGCAGATTCAAAAATGAAGCCACTATTTAGGAAAAATGTTTGCGTGCATATAAAGGCATTCAATGAATAATAGCTGGACGTGTTTTGTGTATTGTTTACATTCACGAAATTTATACATTGTTTAAATTCCCTTGAATGCAACATTAATGCCTACATATGAGTTCATTTCCAATAAACCTGCATTCTCACAAGGCAACATTTATGTGAATTATACATACATACATGTATAGTATGTTTCTACCTCACAAATCAATTTGCCGTAATTTCTAACCTGTCATTTTCTTGTTATTTTTCAAGTGTGCTCCCCATTTGTATGCTGTGTTTCTGCATATGCAAGTACAAACATACGTAATGAGTTTGAGTGTTCTTTTATTTGGGGAGAATACATTTGTTTGGTAAGAGTTGCTCTATTATTATTGGACAATAAAACAAATTTATTCAGATCACAATCAACATTGAAGCACATGTTGGATGATGAATTGGTTGAATGTGATAGAAATACAAATGCATTCATAACATATGTACATGCATATGTATTTATTTATTTACTTTATTCTGAAACATTAGGGCCTACATTTATGTATATGCATGTTGTCTAGACCTATCGAAACCATTTCGACCGACTTGTATAAGGATACTTACACGATTCTTACATTTAGTTATTGGTTTAAACTATGCTGTGTATATAATTGGAAACGTTTTGTGTCTGGCTTCCAACTACTTTTAACTCCAATCTTCTGAAGGAAATTCGTGCTAGAATGGACATTTAATATTAGTCCTTTTCTGCTGTAGAGTTCTATTATACAATGGAATAGTCGTCCAAAGAATAGTTTAAATTGTTAGAAAGTTAATTTAACAATGATGCTTAAGTTTCCACCAGGTGATGTGGGAGGTCACCACACTAATAAATGGCATCAATATATGCAGGTCTAGCAATCCTATACTTTAATTCAACTTTTGATTTTATATATTTGGAATGTCGTAGCAGAACGATAACTGACTTTATCTTATAGTTAAATGTGATGTGCTTACATGCATGGTTTGTAATGCTTTTATGTTTTATAAAAGAAAACAAGTATAAACATTAGTTGACCTACAATTTGCTTTATCGAGCTTTCCTAATAAAATATATAGACAAAGTATTCCTTATTCTTGCTTGCCATGGCCCAATGTAATGCTAAGTCAGCAATGGCTACATATTGCATTTGTGTAATTACTTTACTTTTAATAATAATAATGTATAATTCCTGAAATCTACGGGTTGAATTTTCCCAGTAAAAAACTTCAAATTGTAAATGTTGGTTTCGGCCATATATATACTGGATTATTGACACCAGAATACCAAATATACATATTTGAGCGGTATTGGCTATATCATTGATTTTATAATTGCTAATATACCAAAATCCCACCACTTTAATCAGAATCATTAGTGTAGTATATCATATAACATAATTTTGCTAAACGTAGTTCTAACGTCATTATGGTCATTATATAGCCATTTTTTGTGGTTGGTTGTTTACCACTCATTGACATCCTAAATTTTAATTTTTGGGCGCCCACTACGCCTCAAATATTGAAACGCAGTATACTTGTGACTTAAATGTAATTACATGTATATACATGTATTAATTGGACTTTCTTCATACCAAGTCAGTGAGTGATCAGATTGATTATGTATACAATATATATAGATATAATGGGTGCCATTTTCAAATCCATAACTTTTTCAATGATACATGAATTACAAGTTTTGCCTCATATTCAGGCCTGAGCATATATTGCAAGGTTGCGATGGAACTATGTAGTTTTTATTGAGGAACTCATACAGAGACAAGGCAGACAGTGCAATGATAATTGTTTTTTTTAGAAAATAGCTGAAAGGACGGCTCTAGCAAAGCTGTGCAATAGGAAGTTTGTATTAAGGGGGCTGTCCACACTTTTTAGAGCATGCCTCTATGGGAATTTCCATGTTAAATTCGTTTTCTTCAAACT
>JAQIXP010003844.1:0-12371 GCA_034700285.1 Proteroiulus fuscus
ATTCGGAGTGGAAAATGAAGTCAAAATACAAGAAATGGTAGGAATCCGAGCTACTTTTCCAAACTGCCAAATTCTAAAAAAATCCTGAACTATACTATGGACAATTTTTAAGGGAAGAAATTCGAGTTGTCCACCTTGTAAAATGGACTGCACGGTTGAATTCACAATCGAAAATGAAGTGGAAATACAAGAAATGGTAGCAATCCGAGCTAGTTAGAATTTTTCCAAAATTCTAAAAAAATCCTATGTCCGGGTATGGGTGATTTTTCAGGGAAGTAAGTCGAGTTGTCACATCCTCAAAATGGACAGCGCAGCTGAATCCAGAATGGAAAACTGAGTGGAAATCCAAAAAATAATAGGAATCCGAGCTAGTTAGAATTTTTCCAAAATTCTAAAAAAATCCTATGGGTGGTGGGTCCTATGGGTATGGGTGATTTTTAAGGGAAGAAAGTCGAGTTGTCACATCCTCAAAATGGAGGTCCAAAGGAGTCATTCATCCGATTAAAGTGGCATTGGACATCAATTGCAGACTGCCCTCCACCGAGTCATTTGTACAAATACTTTGGTAACACAGTCAAGTCTCAAAGATATGTGGAAGTGGCAAGTCCAAAAGAGTGTTAATGCATAATGGTAAGATATTGTTGGAACAGTGGGTGTCGTCAGTCACTAAAGCAGTCTGGACTGATAAATCAAGTTCTGCATTATAAATATAAATAAATAGTGTTGAACTCACCGGATTGCAGATTCTTCAGATAAAGCAAATTTTTCAATTCAGTCCCTCCTTCGATGATATTGGCAAAATTTTAGAGGCAAGTCTCTGCTGTCAATGTTCTCCAGTCATATGCGGCCATCCCAAAGCCTGTGGGAAAAGTTGCTCTATATCGGCGATCTCGTAGTTTCGCCTGAGCACAGTGCATTTTAACCAGTCGAACTTGGAGACCAAGCCTCTGGCGACGTCCACGGAGCGCGATAGGTCAATGTTCCTTGACAGAATCAGATGCAATCTCGATTTTTGGGCGGCGCACTTATGCGGGGGAGCACGAGGCAAAGTCGGTGCTGCAATATCAGGTTGGAGAATTCCTTAATCCTCTGAACGATGAAGGTGTTTCCGTCATCAAGGTCCAAAACGTAGGCCTACTTGACAAAGTCTACACAAGGCAAGTTGATGCTCTGCCAGGAATTACTTAAGTGGAAGAAGGTGCACAGCTCACTCAGAACAACAAAGTCCACCTGATGCTGCTGACGGTGGCAATCCTCTGGTAACTGACGAAGAACAGGCAGTTGAAGCAGTAAATCTGGGCATCGCCCTCGTAATGACAATTACCAGTTGCAACGTGGTACCATTTTGAAGTAGTGAACGTCAAATCGGAGCAGATCCCCACAGTTTTTGGAAGAGCCTAATGTGTACGAGGCCAGATTTGGATGATTCCGCCAATCTAAGAAACATGAAATTGAATAAAGCACTGTATGTAATACTTTTTGCATAAAAAAATAACGAAATTTTGTAACATTTAAAATAAACATTGAGTTTTTATGGTCAGATTAAGCAATACTTACTAGTAAACATAAATTAGCGCAGAGTTCCTGTGGTCTCAATTTTTTGTCTCAAAAAATGCGTCGATTAATAAACTTATTTAAATGAATGATCAATGATAACATGGAAAAGCAACTGCTGAGTATACCACAACGTGTGAATCAGTGTGTGGAAACCTGGTCGCCTTCTAATTAGAGATAATTTTGATAGTGCTTATCGTTACTCTGGAGGAACGCCTTATGCCTCCGTGCACACAAAATTCAGAAAAAAAGGGGGGAAAAACGAAAACATGAGCTGAACCAATTCAAATTTTCAATCAAAACTGCTGTTAAATTCAAAGCCGGTGTCGAACTGTCGTTGAACTTGGTGCACGCAATCCAGCCACTGAAGGAAGACCGAACACCGTTCGTTGGCAACGTCAGCATGCAAGCCGTGATCAAACTCCAGCCACTCTCTCTCCATCAAAATTTGAAAGCCCAGTTTGCAGAAAGCGGCCCAACAAAAATTATCAGTTTACGCAGCCTCCCACGGAAGTACCTGCAAAAAAAATGACAGGAAAATAAAAACGGACACTTACACCAATAGTTTTTTTTAGTAGGGATCTAGCATCAGTTCTGCCAGCGCCACAATTTGGGGCGTGCGGTCCCAACCGTTCGAGCAGTGGAGAAGTACAGGCCGCGCCTCCCGATTGACGGCGTTAGTGCCGACTTAACAATCCAGAAATGTGCTGCAGCCACTTCGTACTCTCCAACAACGAATACAAACCGAGAAAGAAATTGAAAAAATGATTTATCGTTTTAAATAGGGGCATTCGAGTGGCTCGGGTGTCCTTCGTTCGTAGAAACTAGAAGTATAAGTCCCGTGTTTCACGAGCACGTCGAATGGAGTGATCTTCACCACTCATGAATTGGATTTCAGAATTCAGATAATATTCTTACAAAAAAAAAAATTGAAAAAAAACATTAAAAAAAAATGAAAAACTAATCAAGGAGAGGTCTGTTTTGAAAAAGTAAATCACGGTCGAGATGACTTACCCAGGCATTCGCAAGGGGAAATACAAAAAATGGTAGGGATCCGAGCTACTTTTCAAAACGGCAAAATTCTAAAAAAAAAACTGTACTTATAGTATGGACGATTTTTATGGGAAGAAAGTAGAGTTGTCCACCTTGTAAAATTGAACGCACAGATGAATTCAGAATTGAAAATGAAGTGGAAATACAAAAAATGGTAGGAATCCGAGCTAGTTAGAATTTTAGCAAAATTCTAAAAAAAAATCCTGTACTATAGTATGGCAGTTTTTTAATGGAAGAAAATCTACTTGTCCAATTTGTAAAATGGACTGCACAGATGAATAGACAATTGAAAATTAAGTAGAGAAAAGGACATTAAAAAACCACAATCCACGCCATTGCAGGTTTAATCTCATGCAAGAAGATCAAGGCGATTTACCTTAATTTTGTTTGAAGGAACATGTGGAGATGGGAAACCAATGGCTTTGGACAAACGAGCAAATCCAGTTCCTAGAAGTCAAAAAAATAACTAATAAATAAAAATCTGTAATCTAATAAAACAAAAAACATTATGTAAAATAAATTTAAAATTATTCTAAACAGAAAAAATGTCCTACCTGTATCACGTGGAGATCCAAAGATCATACCGAAATACACAAATTTTAAATTTAGATTGGTGGATAAGTTAGACTGGCTTGACTATACCATTCACAAATTGTTCAATAAGAAATTTGTTTTGTAATTCATTATTTTTTATGTAAAATTTTAAAACGCTGACTAACATTCATAATTCAACAGTTATGTTGGCTTATCCTTACTTGAAGTCAAATATGAAAACATCGTTCTCTGAAAAAAAAGTTATAAATTAGGATTTAATTTTTATTTAACTGCTTTTTTTTGGGATAGGTGTGTAAGTACGTGAAAGCGCAAAATTACAAAAATTGATCAAAATTACACAATTGTTTTTCCTCGGACGAAATTCGGAACTTTCAATCTCGTATCCTGATTGTCTGAGAGAACAGATTCGCATGGTAAACTAATCAGAAAGCAGAATTTTGAAATTTCTGTCTTTTTTCTTAATTTTGCACTAACACGTACACCCCTAATATTAAAATCTACACGATATTTCCCAATTTTTCACATAGCTACGAGTCCACTCTTCCATCCTAATTTCACACCTAATATTTATAATATTACAATTTTTTTAAACATTTTATAGTTTTTAGATAGCCTGCCTGTTTTTTTTTGTACTGTCACATCTTTTTTGACTAATAAATTTTTTTCACATTTCAAACAATCTCACTTAATCTGCCTAAATTTAAAACTTTCTACAAATTTCCCAATTTTTTCCTATAGCTCCTTGCTTCTCCTTCTCCATCCTCGCACCTATTTTACAATATTTAAATTTTCCAATATATTTCCGTTTTTTATATCGGTCACATCCCTGTATATATTACTACATTGAAAATCTTTCTGAAATTTTTACCTAGCATTGCAAAGCAAAACAGCCTGGAAGAAGCTAAATATTCACCTGTGAGGATGGTGCCAAGTCGGCCGATATGGACCACAAAGCGTGCATGTTTGTAGTGAGCTCTTCGATCTGCAACAAAATTTAAAACAGGAATGTAAATCTGGACAATAGAATATCCCAAAAGGTGCTTGAATAACCGACAAATTGTGGCCTTACCTTCCCATAGCTCATGTCTTTCTGGCCACCTTTTATGCTTTTGGAAATTGTATGGATTAAAATAGACAAATCTTTGAATATATTCTAAATGGAAAAAAAAAGAAAACAAAATCAACGTTTAAAAATTAATTATTATTAGTTTCCATTTCAAAAATCTACTTCATTCACATTAAATGAAAACCCTTAGTACATTACTTAATCTACAGGGTTTCCAATAATTAGCCTGAACCACAAGTCAAACCACGGAAATGGGCGAATGCATGGGTCTGACTCATTTAAGGAAATGTATCGTGGCATATCCTTTGCACGTGATAGAGGGCTAGAGAAAACGTCTTCAGTTTTGCATAAGAGTTAATGGAAGACACATTGAGTAAGTCAGTCATTTTGCCTATGGTTTTAGACTTATTTTCAAAAATTTCACTAAAATCCTAGAGAAATTTTTGGATTATAAAACCCTACAAACCTAACCTTTGTTTAATTTAACTATAATTAAGAAGTTGCTTCACTAATCTACATTACCATTCTATAATGACTAAAACTCAAGAAAAGCAGGTTCAAGCGTGTGTTGATACTTACTAGCCAAATACCCAATACAAGACTTACGATGTTAGTACTGTTTATAATTCAAATTAGCAACAATCACGATTGAAAAATCAGTTTTTCTCAGAAATGGAAATTATAAAATCACTACTTTTGTGTCAAATAAACTAGATTTAAATCTATCTGTACTTTTTTTTTTAAATAATCTTGATGAAAGTTTCTAATCTTTACTTCATATTTAATGAAATGAAACGCTTACCCAATTGCCCGAGAGGAAATTCCTGCCTACTGACATGCTTACAAGCACAAGTGCATTATACTGTGTGCATCGGAGATAACCCTTCCACGATTCAATGGTTATCAAGAAGTCAAGAACAGTTTTCGGCTATGGTGACAAACTTTACTTTAGTGATCTAAGTACGGACATTTACCCAGTTGGCACCAGAATTTCAATCAAAATTCTCGCTTACATGGACATCGTCCAAACCCTCCGGAAAATCACGGCCGAGAACTTTGTGCAACATGAAGAACGATGCGAACCGTTGCAAATGGTGGCCCCTTTCAGAGTTGAAAAACAATCGGGCGACAAATACCAAATTTTGAGGAATCTCACTTAATGAGCATAAGTATTTGGTGAGGTGAACAACCTATACATTGTTAAAAAAAACAAAATGATTAACCAGATTTAGCAAAGAGCTGAACAAACAGGGTATTTCCTGTAACTTGAAAATGTTGACAAATCAATTTGTCTGATTGATAAAAAAAATCACTGAAAATACTCCAATCAACCCTAAAATTCCAAATACTTTTTACAAGCTTATAATGACTTTTAGCTGACTGTACACCCTGGACTCAGTGGCGTATCATAACTGTTGGGGGCCCAGGGGCAACCTCTCGCTTTGGGCCCCACGCAGAAATCCATTTCGTGGGGAAGGGGGGGTGGGGGGAAGAATGGCCAGGAGCCAAAAAAAATTGTGAAAATTTGGATTGCAGATGAAAATGTTAAGGTTTTTTGTACTTACTTGCAAAAATTTACACAAAATGGCGCCGCAGGCAACTTTTTTTTGCTCAAAAACACTCAAAAATTGGGCTAAAAATCACTAAAAAGTGCCTATTTTGCAATTTTATTTACTATAAGTATTTCAATGGGGGCCCCTTGATTGATGAGGGCCCCGGGGCAATTACCCTGCCTGCCCATATGTATGATACGCCCCTGTCACCCTAACCCACTTTATAGTTCAGCCACCTCATTTCCATTCATTTTAAAGAATTAAAAATAAAAAAAGGAGTGAGCACAGGTCCTGTGACATGATATATATATATATATCGTTATCTTTGCTGAGAAATTTTTTTGTAAAAGAAATATAGAAATCCATTAACTTAGGACACCTTCCAGCACCCCTAGAAATGTGGATTATCAAACGCTTCAGAAAAAATGTATGTTCTCATTCTTCAAAATAATCGGTCAAATTGTCTTTAACGTACTCCTATCAACTTTGAAAATCTTCAGGGATTCATCAAATCTGTACAGAAAATGCCGATTGTTCGACCCTAGGGATTTCCTGCCTCTGTTAAATTTGAGAAGAAAAAAGGGATAAAGATCACTTGCCCGATGAGGCCATTCTTCAACTTTGAATGCCTGAAGAATCTCGGCAATGGCAACTTGGATGTCAATCAAGATATCTTCGTTGATTAAACTTGGATCCAAACTCAGTCTGCACAAGGCAATTAGTAATACTGTTAGATGGTCGGGGTTCCGCATTTTTCCATCATTGCTTCCAATAACGAGAGACTGAAGCACGGCGATTACAAACTTAAGATTGTGCATTTTAAGTTGAGAAATCTCTGAACTAGCCTCTTCAATAGAAACCTAAAAAATTTCACAAAATAATCCCTTAATATGTTGTAAATATGTTGTAACTACAGAATTTTACCACAATATGAATTTATACATCCACAATTTACCGTTATTTGGAAACACCTGTCCCTGTTCATAATGCTACCTTAATGTACATACCGAGCTTGGAAACCCGGCCATAGGCGCATTTAAGAAGGGGCCCATAGGGCCCGGGTCCCCCCCCCTTCCCCCTTTGAGATCTAAAATACATGGTAATGCTACCCCGGCCTTCCCCTCCCTCTCCCCCCCCCCATCAATCCCTGAGAAAAATGCCCTATGGCGGCCTTCCCCCCTACAAGCAGGTCTAAACGCTCCTATGGATACCCCCCACTCCACCAGTGTTATGTAATTGTCGCAAAATACACTTCATACGGCAAGCAAGTCCAAAACAAAAGTTATCCTACAGTAAACAGTATATTTTTGCAATTCAAAAATTTGGGAAATCAAGTAGCAATAGGACGTGTATATGCATTGTCCATTGATGACAATAGTGCAGCTCATCAAAGCCATGTATAGTAGGCCCCCCTACCCTAAAATCACATATATAGCCCATGATGTTTTTTGAGACTGATCAGACCCACAGCAGGCTATAGGCGAGGGTTGGCTACACGATTATATAAAAAAAATTACCTAATGTCGAGCATCAGGAGGTACATGTCACCAAATTTCGTCTAAACTCTAAAGCATGAGTGGGCTAATCATTTTTGTGCTAATTTATTAGAATTACAATGAGAAAACACAAAATTTAATGTTGATTTTGAAAAATGCCATGTTGCAAATCAAATTCTCCCAGTTTTCCAGGTTGAATATTAATATGAATATGAAAAACTCTCATTTTGCCCACGGGCATTTTGTTACCCAAATGGACCACCGTGATCACATCCTTATTAATAATTAGGTAATTTCAGTCAAAGCTTTCCTTCCCTTTTCAGGGTGGACATAATTAAATATAAACTTGATGAGAAAAATGTAATGCTTCAAATTCATTTTAGCAATACTGTAATTGTTTTCAGTTGATTTCAGTTGCACTACTAAATGAATTCAATTTACAAAAGTAAACATTTTTGCATGGAAATTCCAATCCTGTATTCTTGTTAATACTCTACAGTAAATACAGATTAACATGTACCTATATTTCAAATTTGTGTGTGTCATTCTACACATCTTTGCCAGACCTTTAACACTCATTTTTGCTAAAGCAAATCAATTTATATTTTAACAAAAGAACAAGCAGTCGTCCTACATAGCTTCAAGAAATTCATGCAAAAATATTCACCTATCATTTAAAAAAATGACTTTTTTATGAGTTTTTATTATTTTTGCCAAAGTGTAACTTTTTATGACTTTAATATATGACCTGATAGATCTGTGTTTCATTCAAAAATTGCCAATTTTTCATTAATTTGCATGACAATTTTCTTTTTGCCTGACTTTGAAGAAAGTGGTAACCCTGAGAATGTAAATAATATTAAATATGAAGCCATACACTTGCACAATCTTCATTTGGTCTGACATTATCATCCTCGACTTCAACACTAGTCTTTGCAATATTCAATAGTTCCGGGATTGGCACCAGCTTTTGCAAAGTTGTCCCTGTTAACAAAAATTAACATATAATTGAAAACAGATTACGGCGATAAGTTTGATTTGATATAAATATACGTATATGAAAATTGCGCACCAAAATTTAGCAAAGTTTCAAAAATTTCTTTTAGCCCGATGGCATCGCTTGAGTTTAAATACTTTTTGAAGGACTTCAATAAACAATCCTTACAACCAATGGCAACGAAGTAATCGGTATGAATGGACATGAGGCGAAAGATGAACCGTAGTGCAGTTTGCTTATCAGTCACCTTACTATTTAAGATTAAAAATAACAAATTTGACTATTTTGTTTATTATTAGGGCCCTACCCCACAACAAATACCTTTTTGTTAGTATTTTAGGTCACTTTATTGCAAATTTGAAGACAATTTTGGGTTGATTCTATACAGTTTTTACAATAATTTTATGACATTTTTGGGCTGATTCACTGGAATTTTATGACAATTTTAGGACATTTTTTAAGTTGATTGTTTGCGATATTATGACTTATGGTATTTCTGGATTGATTCATTAAAATTTTTATGATAATTTGAAAAAAATATTTTGGTTGATCATTTCCAAGCATGACAATTTGAGGGCAAATTTCAGTCGATTCTTTCCCAATATTATGACAATTTTAGGACTTGCACAGATAGTTAGCACAAGGGAACATAATTTTCATTTAAAAATTTGCATAACTTAAAAACGATTTGAGCGTATAAAACTTCTTTTCTATTAATAGCAAATTGGCCTTTTCAAATTGTAAAAAAAAAAATGACTCAAGCTAACGATTATGGCCTGTTGCAGCAGAACTATTTATGTCACTTTTAGAAATTTTTAGGCTAAATAATTATGCTACATGAAATTTTAGGAAATCGAGATAAAAATACAAAATTCTAGGAGTTTTACGACAAATTGGAGCCTTGAAGTTTGGGGTACTATGGTAGTATTACTTTGTATTTATCTTTCCGTTTTCTTTAGCAGTTTTTACATGTCCAATATTTTTTGTATTTTATTGTCTTAAAAGTATTATTGTTCTTTAGAACTGAATTTACTGAAAAGAGCAGCAAATATGCCTCACATTCTTTAGTTTACAGGTATTACAAAATGACTACAGGTGTCTGTATTGGATGCACTTACCTAAACTGCAATTGAAAGACTCCAGATTTGATTAATTCGGCAATGGTGTCACATTTTAAATCCATTAAGAATTTGTCGACTTGTGTAGTTGGGTTTTCCATACTTTGTAGGGTTAACTAAATTAAACCAAAAAAAATTCACAAATATTCGCCAATGAATAAAACCTTTTTTTTGTTTTGAATGATTGTTTTAGCACTTATTGTTTAATTTTTTATATTTTTATAAAGTGTACAAAGCCTACCTGACTAGTCATAAAGATTTTTCCTTTTCTAGCAAGATCAAGAATTGGTTCACCGGGAATTTCGTCTACATTTGCTTGTTGGAGATCTTCGTCAAAATTGTCAATGTCGAGATTATTTTCCTTCAAAACATCGGAAGGTTTACTCTCTTCAAGACCAACTGCAGTTGAAATATTTCATATTTTTTTTTCTCAATATTATTATTATTCACAAATATTTATGCAGTAGCCTAAGTTTTGCTAGCATGATTGGCTCAAATAATATCTTGGTTTTTTTATTTGAATAACTAAATAAATGAATAATGGAAACGAAACAAGTTAAAGCCTGGTTTTTGAAACAACCAGATTTAAATGAAATTCAATTCAAATTGTAACTAATTATATATTAAAATTTTAATAATTATTGGATTTAAAAAGAAATAAATAAAAAAAATTTAAAAATTGGCAAAATTTGGTGTTTACTAATTTGTGTAAAGATAGTGGTTTATACGAAACTAAATAGTAATTTATTACCTTCATTAACTACATCAGCCTCCAACTGCTTCTCAAGCTGCCGATTGGTATCAATACTTTCCTGTGTTTTGCTAAAGCATTTGAAGATTTCATTGAAGTTAGTCATTACTTCAGCCACCTAAAAATAAGTATTAATTAAATCAGGAAATAAGTTCTTGCAAGTAATACTTCATTCAATAGTTTTTGCAAAAATGTATGAACTTTATAAATTGGAAAAGACCAATTGCAGATTATATAATTATTGAATATAAAGAACTTATTTGGGAAATAAATTATTTAGGGATGTGAGTGGGGGTATGGTCACAATTGCAAAAAGTTTTGGTTTTTTTTTTGCGAAAAGGCAGATACGTGTAAACGGAAGTCTCACCTTGATGCAAATTATTTTTAAATGACAACAACGTAAAATGAAGGAAGACATGGAAATTTAAATGTTAATCGGCCTTAACGTTCGCAAAATATTTATTTGGAAAGGCTGATTTAATAGAAAATGAATTTCATAGAAAGTAGCCATTTTGCAGATATGTATATAATGTCACCAACAGAGTAAGTCGAGTTATTAATGCCACGCAATTTTAGCAGTTTAGGTCATATAGGTCAGTACACGTTCCTAGTTTACATAAATATCCCCTTTCAGCCAAAACATAAATAACACGATGGTGGCGAGCTTTGTACAATGCAACCCACATAGATATTTCATTGAGAAAAAGTGAAGCTAAAACATAAACACGTTCACTGATTTAAAATTGCTTACAAAAATAGGTTCATGATTCTAGGAAGATATAATTTCTAGTACATATATGCATAATGTCATTTCCATTATTAAAAATGTCTAATTACACTCGAGCTTTTCTCCTTCTGCACTGAAGGTTCCAGGAGTCCTTCGCAAACAGGCAACTCATCCTCCAATGAGCACGTGCTTAAATCCATTTCATCCAAGTGAGGCTACAATTAAAAGGGGAATAGGCTACTTATTCATGCCAGTTCTCCATCCATGCAGTTGCGTTAAGATTTTATGAAAAGCATATCTTACATCGAGTCTTATAGCTTCGGCACTAGAAGATGAGTAGTGACATTGACTAGTAGGCCTACTGGCCTCCACCGGGATCTCCTTCTGTCCTACAAATAAAGGATTGAAATTCACCGTTTTAAAATCACAATTGATAAAGAAATTGATTCAATAACTTTTACTATCACACTCAATATAAGCACCCAAAAAACACATGGATTCAATGGATCGTGCAACTCTCAGTGCACGTGCATATTTCAGCAAACCAAATGGAATTGGCACGTGTTTGGAGCCCCAATTTCAAACAAAATTTCGTCAGGACAGTGCAGCTTTAAGGCAAAATTTTAATTACATGAAATGAGAAATCTAGGAGAGGGGAGAGTAACCCACAACTTTCTTTAAAAGGCATGGATTTTTTTTACAAAGCTCAGGGATGTAGTGACCTGGGTAACTGCTTTTTTCACGTTTTCAAATGTAACCACTTTCCAGTTCCTTTTAAATTTTTCACCGGCTCTTAAAATTGCATTACCGGCACATTAAATTGCGCTACCGGCACTTTAAACTAAGTTACCGGCACTTTAAATTGCGTTAGCTGGACATTTAATTGCATTAGCTGGACTTTTAATTGCGTTTACTGAACTATTAATTGCATTAGCTGAACTTTTAATTGCGTTACCGGCTCTTAAAATTGCGTTACCGGCACATTAAATTGCATTACCGGCACTTTAAACTAAGTTACCGGCACTTTAAATTGCGTTAGCTGAACTTTTAATTGCGTTAGCTGGACTTTTAATTGTGTTAGCTGAACTTTTAATTGCATTACCGGCTCTTAAAATTGCATTACCGGCACATTAAATTGAGCTACCGGCACTTTAAATTGCGTTAGCTGGACTTTTAATTGCGTTACCGGCACTTTAAACCAGATAACATTGATGAAGCGATTTTTGCACATCCTCAAAGTTTGCACCCCTGACAAGCACAGCTAGGTTTCACTATCCCCTACATCCACAGGGGGTACCCCCTGTACCCCCGCTGGAGCCGCCAGTGCTACCATCTGCACTTTTGAAATTGCATTCAGGTTGAAGTTTGCACTCACTGGCGCACATGCCAACTAAACTCAAAGTATCTGGATGGAATACGTGTTTACAATAGGCGTGTTTTAGCGCTATTACCCTGTTACCATTTGGATACATAGTTAGGACCTTGAGCGTTTTGCTGTTGT